>VZTL01023858.1:23852-42080 GCA_013400535.1 Scopus umbretta | reverse complement strand
CGTGGGGCTGAAGGGGAGGGGGTGGGGTGCGGCACCCGGGGGGCCCCACAGCGGGCTCGGGCTCCAGAGGC
Organism: Scopus umbretta; assembly: GCA_013400535.1. Classification (NCBI taxonomy): domain Eukaryota; kingdom Metazoa; phylum Chordata; class Aves; order Pelecaniformes; family Scopidae; genus Scopus; species Scopus umbretta. Next base: position 42,009 of record VZTL01023858.1, on the reverse strand, counting down.
GGATGGGGCGCGGGGGGCCCTGCCCCATGGGGGGATGCCAGCCCCCAGGCTGGGCTGTTCCCCGCCCCGTAGCGTTGTCCCCACTGGTGCAGCGGAGGGGAAAAGGTGGGGACACCCGCGGGGAGTCGCGTCCCCCCTGCACCCCGCGCTCACGGCGGCAGCACCGGTCGTCCCTCCCTGGGAGACGGCAGCTCCCGCTTCGGCATCTGGGTCCGGCTCTGATTTTCCGGAGCCGTTTGCTGCTCGCTGGGGTTGCGCCTGAGCCGCAGCCTGCTCAGCCCGGGGCTTTGGGGCGGCCGCCCTCTTTCCCCTCTCTCCAAGGCGCCGTCTGTGTCCGACGAGACGGTTCCCGAAGCCAGCGGTGGCGGCCGAGCTGCAGAGCGCCGGGAGCCTCCTCCTCCCGTCGATACCTGTCCCAGCGCGGATCGATGCCGTGCTCAACCGGGCAGCGCTAAAACCTCACCATCAACTTTCTGCGCCGTTCCTCCCGCGCGGCTGCGGGGGATTTATCTCGCCACATCCCCTTTTAGACGGGAGTGCTTTGCGCTGATGTTGCAACCAGAGGAGCGTGCGGCGGGCCTCGGCGTCTCTGGCGGTTCCTGCAATCTCTTCCCTTCCCAAATTTCGCCTTCCTGCAGCCATAGCGGGATGAGGGGGTCAGTGAACTGGCTCACTAGTCCGTGCCGCGGGCTGCACCAGGGGCTTCTCCCTTCCCTGCTTCCGGGTGGGCTCGGCAGGTGCCGCGGTGTCCGAGCCACTGGCCGGAGTCGCAGGGGGCAGCGGCTATCTTTAGGGCTGTGTTGCAACGGAGGGGTGTGCCTTGGCTCGGGCGCTGCCGGCAGCCGCCTGCACGCCCAAGGATTGACTTACGCCGAGGCTCCCGCATGGGAAAAATCAACATTTGCTCTGCGGTTTGCTGGAGCCGCTGTTGGGGTGCCCTGTCCTCTGTGGGGTGCGTAGTGGGGCTGGACCCGGCACGGGGCTGAAGTCTGGGGTCGGGCGGTGTTGGCAGCGGCCTGCGGCGGGGTCACTGCCAAGGCTGCCAGCTCGGGCGGGCAGCAGGCAGGGGCTGACGTCAGGCGACGCACGCCGTGCCTGAGGGCAGGCTGTGCAAGGTGCGCGGGGCCGTGGTTCGGCGCGGGGTGCACCAACGGCCCCCCGGCACCATCACACGAGCTCCGCTGCCGCCCGGCAGCAGCGCTGGGTGAGCCGGAGCAAACAGCCAGGATGGGGAAGCCTGACGGTGCGAGGAAATCTCTGCTGTCCCGCGGGAGAGGAGCTGCCTTGGGGTGCGGGAGCAAGTTAGGTTCTGGAAGGTGCACCCTAAAACCATCTCCATCCCTCTGCTGCTCCCTTCCTAAGGCTTTAATGAAGGCACGGACATGGCTCCGGGAGAGCCAGGGTTAGGGCTGCTGGCGGCAGTGCACACTCCCCTCCGCGTCCTCCCTCTGCCGGAGTAACCTGGTTAGTCCGTGGGAGTAACTTGCACCCGCGTCAGAGCTTCAGGTGCTGAGGGACTGAGATTCCCTGTTTGGCTTAATCCTTCCTCCGCAGCCATTGCCCTGCTCGTGCTAAATGTGCCCGTGGGTGATGCAGCTATGCCGTGACCGTCCCCGAAAGGAGGCAGCCGAAACTTGTGGAGCAGTTTGTGTCCCCCTGAGTGTGCAGCCGTGGCACGGCTCCTCTCGGAGCGCCGGGGCGTGCGTAGACGCGGGTCTCCCCCAGCTTGTCACGGCACTGGCAGCCCCTCCTGTTTCTTGCCCAAAGTGGGGCACGTGCAGCTTCTGCGTGTCGTGATGGTAACGGCGAGTCAGCGGCAGCAAAAAGTTCCTCCGTGCATCAAACTGCTTCCCCGTGGTTGTGCTCAAGCTGTTTTGCGGGTGGCGGGGGCCTCCCCCGTCCCTTCACTTGGCTTTGCCTCACGCTTAAGAGAAACTTCAGGCCTTCTCAAAAGGGTTTGAAACCCTGCCGAGGAGAGAAAGTGCCTTCTCATCCGCAGTGATGCTGCTCTGACGAGGCGCTCTCCTCCCGGCGCGCAGCCTGGCAGCTGCTGGAATTGCCTGCAGCCGCATCTCTCCGCATCTTGTGTCCCTCCCGGTCCGGCGTGGTCTTTTTGGAGCTGGTGGTGGGTGAGGATCGCTCGGAGGGTAAGCAAAACGTCAGCTGTTCTCCGAGCGAGGGAAAAGATATGTCGCTAATTTCTAATATATAACAAAGCTTTTTCTGAGCTCCATCCACAGCCGTTCCCTGCGGAGGAGAGCAAGCTGCAGACGGTCCCGACCCCAGTGGGGGGATATTGTCCTTTCTGTGCTGAGCAGCGTTTTACCTTTGTGCATGTTCCCAGCTGTGGGAAGAGGCTCAAGGCCGTGGTGGCTGGAAGTTTGGGGTCAAAATTGGCTCTTGGCCACGCTGGGTGCTGCAGGCTGGAGGTGTGGGAGCTGTCTGAGGTGCGATTCAGGTGGTTGGATGGACTCACCCACCATCAGCCTGGAGATTTCTCTTTCAGTGAGCTGCCTGGGAAGGATTTGGATGTTTTGGTTGTCCCTTTTATGCAATTTTTCTTCCCCTAGTGATTTGTGCGAGGCTCTGAGTCAGGCTTCGTGGGGAGATGCTGCAGCTGGCTCTCCGTGCTTAGCCCGGGACCAGCGCTGGGTGTGGGACCGCGGCTGCCATGCGGAGATGACCCCGCTGAGCGGTCCTGCATGCTGGACGCTCCGCTGAGGCCGTGGTGGTTCGGTTCACGGCTCCGTTCACAGCTCTCAGGGTCCCTCGTGCCGTGAGCACCAGGGCTGTGCTGAGCCGTGCCAGGCCGTTCCCAGCTGGGCTGACGGGGACAGCCAGGGTGGGCTCGGTGGGGCTGCGTGCCCGGGGCTGGTGGGGTTCCACGGAAGCGGCCAGCCCATCTGCGTGCTTCTCCCCACTAGAGGCTGCTGATGAACAGAGCATTTTCTTTCCCTGGCTCTGACGGAGCAGCGGGGTCTTGAATTTGCAGGGCTAAGCATCCCGGCCTGAGCTTTTCCTGCTGATTCACCCTGGAGACAGCAGCGGGCTTTCCCCGGCAGCAGCCGCGTTCAGGGGGCCCATCTGCTCCCCGGCCAGGCCCACAATACATCTCCCCACTTCATTAGGTCTTAATTAGAGAAATGTGCTAGGACCGTGCGCAAGGCCATTGCCAGGGGACAGGCACAGATCACGCGTGGAGCCCGGAGATGCAGGCTCTCATCCTGCCTGCCTCGGGGGTGCCGACAGGGTTTTTTCCAGCTGGGCACTGAATGTGGAATGAGTTCAGCCTGTCGCATTGTCTTCCTAGAGGATGTGTGCGCAGCGATAACCGCTGCACCCCTCCAGTGTATCCCAACAGATACAGAAAGGCTACGGATTAGTTAAGCGATGGAAGGGATGCTTCACCGCTGGGCACAGCCGCGACGGCACGGTAAAGCCGCCCTGTAGACACAAAGGGGACTCTTCTCCAGGGCAGCTGGTTTAGTACCTAACGCCTGGGCAGGATGGTAGTCTGGAAAACAACCCCAGACCCTGGGATGATGATTAATCGCGCATCAATTAGGTGTAAAATGAAAGGCAGTTGCTGCTGCATGGTAATCGCTGCAGCGGAAGGTGTCTGAGAAGGAATTTGTGGTGTTGCACAAGACCCCGCTGCCTTTGCTAGGTACAGGCGCTGCCGGGAGGGCAGCGTGGTGCCAGCTGGCTCCGGCACCGAGCAGGCAGCGCGGCTTCCCCGACAATGGCAGAGCGGCGCTTTACATAATCTGGGACTTGCAAAACAAGCTTGAAGGTCTGGAAAATCCTCCTGCTATTGTTGGTGCTCAAAGTTTGCTGAATTTCCTGGTTTGATCTGCGGGTCTGGTTTTTGTTTTGGGACCGCAGTGGGGAAAAATGCACTTTCCACAGAGAAAAGAAAAGGGCGTTTGTGGCGTTTAATCCACGCCTGCTCCTTAGATGAAACTATTTTTGTGGTTCACAAGAGATTTTGAGCAGCTGCTTGCAGCTTTATAGGGCTGCAGAGGACTCTTCGTCTATCCAATTAGCATGGTTTTTCTTCTAGTCCCCTCCTGATGCCCCCCGAGAAAATCCTGAACTATCAGCCATGCAGGCACGGGGCGCCGTGGGCAGTGCACACACAGGCACCATCTGGGCTCCCGGCCCGAGTGTCTGCTCAGGGGCGGAAAATGCTGGGTCCAAATGGCTTTGTGGTGGCTGAGCCTCGTGTGAGTCGGGCCCTGCTGCTCTGGGAAGGCTCTAAAGCTGCCTCTTGCTTGCAGATTTTAGGAGGAGAGGCTGGAAGGGAGCTTGGGTCGCCTTCACTTTGCTGTGCCTCTTAGTTACAGTTGTCTGCTGCTGCTTCCTGCAGCTTGGTGATCTGAAGGCAGCTGGGAAAACGCACCTGGGAGGACGCTGCGGCTGTTGGGAATACCCCAGCCCCACGCCGGCCCACGGATGGCCATGGGCTCAGCAGTGGAGTGTTGCCTGGCCCCTGGGAAGTGTTTTGGGGTGTAGGGCCTGCCCTTGCTCCTCCACTTGCTCATCGCAGAGCCTCCTGCCAGCACAGCTAAAGCCACTGATGCCTTGTGTGCTATTCAATTAAATGAACAAATCCTGTTAAAAAGTTCTCCGCTCCCCTTCATAAGGAGGTGACTGAGAAACCTGCCTTCCCCTGCCGTTCCTGGGAAAGCCCAATTTGGTAGCAAGGAATGAGGTTAAGTTCTTGCCGGTCCGCTTAATGTGAGGCAAGTTTTGGCACCCTGGTAAGCAGCAAAAAAAGGAGGAGGAACCCTGGCCTGACGGCACAAATGCATCCTCTTTTATTAGATGCGGCTTTGAGCTCCTTTCATGTAGGTAATTACATTTGGCCACGGTTGACCTGAGCTGGATTTCAGCAAGGGGGTGTGAGGCTTGACGTGTGCTGGGAGTTTTCGGAGTGACCGAGCTCCGACCGCAGCGGTGTTAAAGCAATCTTGTAGGTGTTACAAGCAAGGCAGTGCATCGCAGCAATGGAGTGGGAGACGTGGGGAAGCTCTGAGCTTGCTTACAGCCTGGAGAACCCAGTGTTGGTGCTGAGCTCTGCTCGGTGTGTGTGGGAGCTGGGGTGGACTGACGTCTTGAAGCATTGTTGTAGCCAGGGCTAATGCAGTTGATGCATTACAGCATTTATCATGCTGTACGTGACCTCCATGAGCTGATCCCTGCTTGGTTGCTGTCCCCTGATTGCAGCGATGGTGCGGCTGCTTGCCAGGCAGCACCAGCCTTTAAGGGCTTGTATTTCTGTGTCTGCTTTCCAGAAACCCTTGGAGATGGGGTAAGCTGTTTGCGGGCACTTCAAAACTTGAGGGGAGCTCTTCCTCTGCATCGAGGGTCTGTTTCAAACAGGAACAGCACCGAGTCGCCTCCCTGCGTCTGCGTGAACTTGAACGCTGAGCACAGGAGCAATGGAGGGCAGATGCTGGCCCGGCCCGAAGCCGCGTTGGGCTGTAACGCGACTTTCTCCGTCTGTGTCGATGCTGTGCGGGGGGTGCCTGGCTCTGAGGTGGAGGTGAACCTCTCCCGTAGGGTTGGGATCGGCCTCGGCCAATCTGCGGCTGCGGGGAGCCTCGCCGCGGGCTGGCAGATGGGGTCAGCGCTGCCCCAGGATTTCCTCGGATGCAGAGTGGAGGCTTTTGATAGCAAACGTGGTCACCTGTATCATCACATAGCTTGAAACCCGTCCCTTAAAAATACTGACGGGTCACTGGAGTGCGATTGAGCAAGAGAAGTCTGCTCTTTTCAGAATTTTTTCCCTGGTTTTGAGTCAAAGTGAAATATGGTTTAAACCTTTCACTGGTGATGCTAATGTCCTTGTGGGTTTGGGGTGCAGTTCCACCCTGGGAGGCAGCCTGGGGAAAACCCTGCCTTTCTTGGGAAGGTCGCTCGGCCCAGTGCAATGGTTGGATCCTTCCCGGTGTGCTGTGTCTGATCCTGTGCCTCGGCCAAGTGCCAAGACTTCAGCCTTCTAGGAAAGGCAGCGGGGACCAGTGTGGGTTTCCTTTGCTGCCTGCTGCCAGCCCATGGGTGCCTCGTGAGCGGCAGTCGGAGGTGTTGGGGAAGCATCTGGAGTTGCAGATGGCTTGTGCTGGGGTTGCAGCCCTGTTTGATCCATCCGAGCTGCCTTTCAGTGGGAATACATGAGATACTCAAGCGCAGAATTGATCCATGCTGCTGGCCCGGGTTTTTCCCGGTGCCGCTGTTTTTCCCCCAGCGCTGTAGCGGGAGGCAACTGTGGTTACGGCAGCTGCCTGGATCTGGCAGTTTGCATCTTGCCTCCCCTGCAAACTGCCTTCAAACTTCTTGGCTTTCTGGCCCCCTGTCCTGGTCGATACGAGGCTGTTATCGGAGCTCAGCAAACCGTGATGATCATGTCCAAGTGCTGTACCTCAAACCACCTGGCAGCGCTGGGCTGGATGAAGAAGCTCATTTGCATGGGGCGGTTAATTCTCTGTACGTTTTAATCTCTGCGACCATCTGTGTTCTGGCCTGGGCTGGAGAGACGGGAGCTCTTGGGATTTATTCCAGGAGGTGAATGTGGAGAGGAATGCTTATTCTGTGTCTGCTGAAAACTGCCCTGGGTCAAAGCAGGACAGCCTCATTAACTCTGGGAACAGTTGTTCCTGCATCTTCAGGCAAGGAGGCATTGACGACGTGTCAGCTCTATCCTGGAGGCACGTCCCGAAAAGCTGCAGGGAGAGGACAGGCGCAAAAGACACTTACTGAAAATGGGAACCCCTGTGAATGCTTTCCAGCATACAAACCCAAATGCAGAGGGTCTGCGATGGGCTTGGCTGGCGCCCTGCAGGGCTGGGGTCCCTCCAGGGAATGCTGCGTTGGTCTGGGGAAAGGGAGTGTGCTAAAGCATCTCCTGGCCACGCTAAAAGCCCTGACCCAGGTTGTGGCAGCTTCTGGGGGTATGAACCTGCCCCACTAGCAGCTACCCTGGTGAACGCCACGGCTGGAGCTCCGATTTGAGCTTCAGAAGCTGCTGATGAGACAGAGTTCCTCAGGACAGGGGTGCTTGTATACAGCACCAAAACCAGGGGACCAGTACCTATACGTGGGCTGCAGTAGCATCTCCAGAGAGACCTGTGCAGGCTGCTGCTGACCGAGAGAGGTTTTTTTTGCAAGCAATGTCTGAAATCTTCCTCGTTTTGGCTTCTTGTGTTTGTGAGCCTGAGGCTCTGCAGCTCACCGCAAGAGCCCCATCCAGGGTCCCGCTGACCACAGGCTCTGCACGAGGCACAGGCAAAGGCAGCGCTTGCTGCGGGCTGTGTCGAGGAGCGCCTGTTCCGTGGGGCAGCATGGCCCCGACGAGGCCACCGCTGACATCCAAACCCAGAGGGAACGATCCCTGCCCTGTAATTAAGCTCTCTTCTGCTCCTGTTCACCATACTAATGAGCAGTCTTGTGGATGCGCTCCTTGGAGCTGTGGTGCTCTGGATCCTCTGTGTGGCTCGGGAGCCGGAGGTGGCTTTCCAAGAGAGTCACCTGCAAAGGGCACACCCAGATCTCTGTCCCTGTGTCACTGGGGTGAAGCCTGTGGGCTGGGAACCTTTCTTTAAAGGCTTTTCCCTGACTGCCCCTTACTGGACAGCACCCCGCATGCTGTAAATTCATCTGGCAACATACACCCCGCTCTCTTCAGTGGGGAAAACCCTTCCTGCTGTCCATGCTGGCAGGGCTGGCCAAGATGGAGATGTTTTCCCAGCCTTTGGTTGAAGGACTGAGGCTGCCTCTTGAGAGCTCTTCTTCACCTGCTTGCCAGGCTGTTGACATCAGGGATAATAACACTTAAAACCAACCAGTGCCCCACCTAAATCCTCTCCTGGTTCAGCAGTTCAGGGTTTCAGTCTCCATAGACTGTCCACATCACGGTGCATGCCGAAGGATGGGTGTGGGTTCGTGCCTGTCTCCCCATTGTGGCAGGATGGCTGTAGAGGAGGTGCATAGTCCTGTGCCTGGTGCAGCGTGGCACCGTGCTAGGCTTCCCCTGCGTGCCGTGAGCACTCAACTGTGCACTCGTGTCAAGTAGGTCCTCAGACCCTCGGTGGGGCTGCAGTGTGGGCCGAGGATCTGGCTGGATTTCGAGACCCGGCGTGTGCCTGCTGGTGCACACAGCCGGCCTTGCTGCAGCCGAGACCACCATTGCTCTCTTGAATCTCTTCATTTAGTTAATGATCCTTTTGTTGAGAGGATTAGGGTTTAGAGGCCTCTGGCAGAGTGTTAATTAAATTAAGTCTATGGGTGTTTTGTTGAGTTTTTAAAGCCCACTAGAGGGCTCAGTTGGAGCCCTGTAGAGTTGGGGCTGGAGGCGCTGGCTGTGTCCATCCCCTGCAGAAGTTTGCACGACAAGTTATGTAAGGCCGGAGGAGCTGGACGGGCGCAGAAGCTCACGGGGCCAGGCTGCAGCCTCCGCACCGGCGCTCGCTGCTTCTCCAGCCCGGCTCTGCTCGGGGCTCCGCGGTGCCTGGCCGGTGCCGTGCCACCCCGGGGCACCAGCCGGGGCTCCAGAGGCTGTACTCGCTGGAGGCTGGCAGGCGCGGGACGCCTGCGTCACTGCTCACTGTATTATCAGCGTTAAGTAATGTTGGGCTAATGTGTGGTTTTTTTCTTCGTGTTTTTTTTTTTTTTCTCCTTCCCCGCTTGGTGTTTACATTTCTAAGAAGTAGCTCAACGTGAACGTCTGGTTCCACCTTCAGTTCTGGGAAGAGTCAGACACCGAAGGTCGCTTACGCGAACTGTGTTGCAGCATTCATGTAAAATACAAGTGTGAGCACTTGGCTTTGTGGCTCGAGGGATTTTTCTGGCGGGTGCCTGGGGTTTTTCATGTTCAGCTGGAACTGCTTATTAACCAGTGTCTCTTCTCCTTTCTCTTCTATACGCTGCCCCGTGATGGATTTTGGTGCGTCGCCCGTGTGGTTTGCCCGGCTGCCTCATCTCTGGGTAAGTACCTGCTCCATTAGATCAGTGAGGGGAAATAGCCAAAAGGAGTCACTTGGACTTAAATAATAACCTGGCCTGTTTATTCTGTCTTAAACTCTAGAGCATTGATTGTTCTCAAACAGTGGGATTTATCATATGTTTGTGAGTGTGAAGACTTTGGATATTGAAAAGCACTTTGTATAGCAATTTCCAGGCCAGGTTTATAACACGATAAAACCCCCAGAAGTAGTTTTTCTTGCCAGCCTGGGCTGCGAAGCGCTGACCTGGTGATAAACGAACACTAAGCGCCAGCAAGTGAGCAAATGGAAGTGAAAACGTTTCTGGTAGTGGAAAGCAATGCTCCCTGTTTTTCCCCAGATGCCTCCTGGCATGGTAAATCAGGATGGTTGATGGTAAGTCAGTGCTGTGGTTGTGTAAGGGACTCTCTGAAGGCCAGAGCGCAGCGCTGGGCTGGCTTCCCCTTTGCAAACCTGCAGGTGCCCGGGGCATCGCAGGGCACGGAGAGGAACCTGAGGCCCTTCTGGCAGGAGAGGAAGGGAAATGCGTGTCAAGCTTGGAGAAGTGCGGCAGGCACTGATGTTTCCAGCTCGCGTTCACGGAAATCCTGCTTTGCATAGAGGGAAGATTGTCCCGGTGGGGTGGATTCTTGTGGTTTCCCAGCAGGGGTTTGGTGCCTGCCCCTGAGCCTGGCTGTGAGGTGCTCTTTGTGCCTCTCAAAATAAGGTGTGTGTGTGCTCAGAGAGGAAGGAAAGAAAGGGGTCTCTGCTTGGTAAAGCTGGTTCTCTGGATGCAGTGGTGTCTTTGCATTGAGGTTGCTACCTCTGGAAAGTTCAAAAGTTTTTAATTGACTTTTTTTTTTTTTTTTAATGTGAAGTATCTTCCTGCTAAGCTTTCCCCTTTCCTGTCCGTTACTCCCCCCTTCCTCAGTAATATCTTCTTCTCTCCTGGTAATGGAAAGGACTGAGCATATTTAGAGCAGCTCTGCTCCATGCCTGAGCGCTCAATGTGCTGCCAGTCACTGATGAAAGACTTCAAGGGAAAGCAGAGGAAGGTGCTGGGAACAGATTGCTTTATTCTTAAACTCAGCATTATTATATGATGCCTCACAGGGGAGGGCAGGAGAGATGAATCAAATCCAAGCATGAACCTGTTGTTCTTACACAGAAGTAAGTGAAGCGCTATATTTGGAAGCTGAGCAGCTGTCTGAATGAGCTGTTCCTTGCTACCAAGTCTCTAAAAGAAGGATCATTAATTAACTAGAGAAACTGCCTTGATCAGAGGTGGTGAGCTCCCATCCCCACCAAACACCCAGCAGTCATTTGAATGCAGAATAAAACTCCTCTGCACAGAAGGTGTAACTGCACGGAACTCAGGCTGGCAGCGTGCTGGCCAGGAGCTCGTATTTGGAGCAAAATGCAAGCGCTCATTCGCGTGACTGTCGGAGTGGGTTAGCGAGAGGCATGGCTCTACCAGCGCGGCGGCTGTAGCTGTGCCGGGGTGTCCCGGACCAGGCGAGCGGCAGCAGGGTCTTCCTCCGCTGTGCGTGAGCAGACCTTCAGGCCACAGTCACCCTTCTGGCTATCGCTGTGTGACAAGTCTCTGGTCAAGGGTGAATTTCTTCCTTGGGGAAAGCTGGTAACCCGAAGAACCCCTGGTTTGCTCTTCCCCAGAGCAGTCTCACTGCAACTTTTGTCTACGCGAGCATTCTGTTGTCTTTCACGTACTGCACAGAGGGTAGAGAATTGCATTTCAATGGTCTTGCTTATTATAGGCTTTTGACCCTGCCATGAGATGACATTTGCTGCTTGCTGAATACTTGGTATTAATCTTGGTCAGCAAACAAGAAAGCTAAGTGGTACCTTGTTAGCGATGGCAAAGATAAAGGTTGTGTGGTACAGTTTCACTGGATCGGGGAGAGCCCTGACCTTCACCCAGCAGAGAAATCGGCAGGCTCAGGTTGCCTTTCCATCTTTAAGCCTGGCTTATCTCTTAGGTAAACATAGAGTGCATAGGAGCTGTAGTAAGTGAATCTGCTCTCCTGGCCTATAAGAGTGTTAGGCATCAGTCCAAAAAGTAACACACCAGCAGTTTCCATGAAGGGGCGTGCTGTGAGAAGCTGGAGGGCAGAAACCATGAAGAAAAATGCTGAAAATGCAAGTGCAGCAAGAGGAGCCAGTGACGTTTGAGGTTGTGCTCTTGACCTTCAAGCTAAGATTCACATATGTTGCCATTATTTGAGGCCTGTCAAGAAATCCAAGGTGAGGTCATGCATGCTGGCTGAAAAAATGTTCAGAGCTGTCTTTGTGGCAAAGGAGGTGGTAAGCACAGTGTGTCCATTAACGGGCTGCTGCTGGGCTGTGTCTGTCCATACGTTGGCATTGGTGATGCTGGGAGCCACGTGTTGTGATCTTAAAATTTACCTGTACATGAAATTGTTTCTTGCTGTCCCTTAATTTGCGGGTCACCTAGAGAAGGGCATTGCTTCGTGAAGCCGTTGAACAGCAGTTGTGTTGTGAACTCGGTTCTCGCCTTAATTCTGATTCACATATAGCTCAAAGAGGAAGAACAAATAAGGTCTCCTGCTTTTCCACCTTTCAGTGAGATTTTGTGCTTTGAACCTCTCTTGGCACTGTGGTAGTAGGGTCTCTCTTTGGCTTGTCCCACCCCTTCAGAAGAAACCATCAGAATCCGATGAGGTGTCAAGTTCTAGGGCTGGCTTAGCTCAGTGGTTTCACTTTAACACTTTGCAAGGCAGTGAAATAGTTCTCATTGTGGTGTTTAAAATAGCAGTGCTGCCTTTTGAATTACCATCTAATTAGATGAAAGCAAAAACTCAAAAGCAAGTGAGCTTTCTGCATCTCTTGTTGCAGAAGAAAAGCTGTTTTAGTTGACCTAAAAACCAACATTGAAAAACAGGCCAAACAGAGATGCTTTCCTCCTAGCTCTGTGGGCAGTTTGTAGCAGTTGCTACTGTTCTTGGAGAGCCATTCATGCGGTGGCAGCTGCAAGCCCTCTTCAAAACAGTTACTCCTTTGAGATTTGCTTCCCTTTTGCTTGATGGCTGGAGGAACCCTGCTGTGGAGACAAATAATTAGAAATAAAAGATGGCAGCTTAATGATTATTAGCTTCTTTCTGATGCAGTCTGCGGTGAAAGCTGAATGCAAGGGTGAGATCTGGCTAGTGCGCATCTCAAAGCTGTTGCTGCGTCTCTTGCTCGAAAGATTTTTCCAAGATTTACCGTGTACACCATGTTAACTTGCAGCCTGTGTGGACCTGCAGAATGTGCTGAACTAACAGCGTTATATTATTTATTTCGGTGATAAACCTTTTTCAGAGAGGACAACTCTTGGCAATTAACTGTGACAATGGGAACAGTTCAGATGAAGCGTGCTTCCTGCCCTCTCCTCCCCGTCTCTCCATCCACAGCTTTCCTCTACAGCTTCTCATTTCCCCCGCTCTCCCCATCTCCAGTACTTGGATTCGGCTTATAAATCTGAACCGCTTTGGGTTTTTCTTTATAAACTGAGCATGGAAAGATACGACCTTAAATAAAGCCTCAAAATGCCGTATTTTGTAAAGCTCCAGAAAAACTGGCAGCAATGTGATGCTATCCTCTGGGATTTTGTCCTATTGATATTAATCTTTTTGAAGCTGGTATCCGTGACTGCAGTTTCAAAGGTTAATATACTGCATTTCAACCAAGCTGAGATGTCTTTTTTTTTTTTTTTTTTTAATTTGTGATATGGAAATGTGCACCAATTAATCATGGAGCACCTGCAGAAATGTCTCTCTCAGCAGACTTTGGCTGGGCTGTTTTATGTTGTGGGATCATCTAGACAGGACTCGGGGTGATGAGTCTGATCCAGTTAGTAGCTTAAGACAAACCCTGCAAGGTCCAAGGAGGTAGCAGGTAGGGGAAACGGCACCGAACAGGGTGTTGCAGAGCTTCAGCTCTTATTTCTGGAAGAAATAAGGTAGCTCGTGCTCCGTTTAGAAGTTGTATTTGCTCTCCATAGCTAAAGTCTTAATTAAAGAAATGTTAGGTCTTGCCAGACGTCCCTGGCTGATGTGCAGGTCTAGCCTGCAATAATGAACTGCTGTCAGTTGTCTAGTGCTGGGTTCAGGGCTTGGGTGAATTTGATGCCCAGGTTTTGGATTTACAAGTGACGTGTTAACAGGTTAGAGAGCTCTTTGCCAAGTACCTAGCTCTAAATTACTGCTAGGTACACATCGATCCTAAATAAACCCCAATCTTGAAACTTGCCTTCCCCAAACCAAAGAGTTCTGAGTATTTTCATGCCAAGGGAGCGTAATCTTTGGCCAGATTGGAAGCATTAACAGCATGGAGTCAAATCTGTGCTTGAGCAGCCCCTTGTGAAAGCTTCACCTAACTGGTGCCTTTCTGGGGAGAAGCTGCAGCTCAAAAGACACTTACCTGGTCTTATTCAAATAGACCAGAGCCTCTCCTCGCTGCAGTTTGACTTCTCATTTGTGCAAGGAGTGAATCAGCCACTGACATCCTTTGTTTGTGGTGTGGCTCTTCTGCCTCCCTGCCTTAGCGCCGGTCCCTAGGTGGCACTAACTGTTATTTTTGGGTTTATTTCAACGAAGGCTGCATAGCTGAGCTTGTCCCCTGCTGAAGTGACAGCTGCATCTCTGGCCAAGCTGGCTGTTCGCGTTTGGTTTAGGAGGCTGGCACAAGGGCTTGAACTTCCTCCTGCTGCCCAAACATAGAGGTTTCCAGCAGCGTCTCCTGGAATTTAATAACGAGGGGCAGGGAGTCGAGCACTCTCTGTGAGCACGCTCCTCTATTTTTAGTTGTGCCTTCACTAAGACTGCTAAGGAATGAAAAACTGGTAAACGCTTGAAATGAGGGAGAGCTCACGACCTGATGGAGGTCAGCATGCCGTTGGGCCGGCTGTGTCTCTTGCAATGGCTCCTTCCAAGGTCCAGTCCATTTCTCGGGCTGTTTCTGGCTCATGCTTCTGGCTTGTGCCACACTGATTCTCCCTTTTCCTGAGCCTGCGCTGCTTGTGTTCACAGCACCGCCTGTAATCTGTTCTCCAGGCTTTTTTAAGCGCTTTCTAGAGCCTTTAAGTGCAGCCACTCGTATGTTTAATACTTCCTACCCATGCTTAAGGGGAAGAGTATTTCTCTCTCAACGTAGAAACATTCACCGTATGAAAACTCGATCCTGCAATCTGAAGCTGACCTCCTCTAATCTTTGAGTGGTGCATCTTGGCAGAAACGTGATTTACGCACTGTCTCTAAAGCCTGGAACAAAGCTGACTTTCCAGGGAGCTGTTCTTCCCTGCACTGGCATGCAGCCTTGGAGAGAGCTGATGCTCCTCTTCATCTGTTTTATTCCTCTTTTTTTTTGGAGCTAGCCTGCTGTGCTGCAAGACGCCGACTCGAGTGAACATCAGCTTCACGCAAACCGATGAAACCCGCGGTGGGAGCTTTTTGCGTAAATTAACCAGATTCTGGGTGGGATGGGAATTCCTGGGTGTACAGGCTTCGTTGCTCAGCTGTCCCCTCTGCCCTCCCCATCTCTGCAGAAGGCATCCGGATAAGCCGGCCCAGTACCAAAAAGATGTAGTGGCTCAAAAACTGGATTCTTCTGCCCATGGGAAGAACATGCGGTTTTAGTTTGGCAACAATGGCCTTCAAAGGGCACAACTCCTGCTGTTAAACAAGGCAGCAAAGGAAAAATGTCCAGTAGGGAACCACACAGAAAAGGATAGAAGCTGCAGCTTGGATTTAGCAAAACTTGAGGCTAACTGCTGTGATGCCAAGTAGGTTTACAACAGCAAAACCACTCAGTCTCTTTAAGCATGGAGGGTGCCGCTTGGCCTTTTAATAACTCGCTCAACAATGAATCGATTGTTGGTTTTGGAGAGTGCTATGATGGGCTGGACTAGATTTAACCTTTGGTTAAATACTTGGTAGGGAGCCAGGTGAGTGTAGACGTTCCAGGTTGCCTTCACTGCGCACACACGTGTTGTAGCAAAGCGGTGCAGCGTGTTCTCGTTCTTTGTGAATATTTCTTGAGTTTGCAGTTCAGCTTGTCAGAGGCTTTTTCTGGCAGTGATTTCTGCTGTGCCTGCCACTTTGTGTGCTAAATCGAGGGGTGAGCACGGGAGAAATGCAGCATTAGCTGAAGCACCCCTTCCTTCTAGGGAAATCATTTACCTGAAGTATCTACGTTCTAGAGCAACGCTTCACAGTAAAACGAAGCTCGTGGAGCCGAAGGGAGATTTCCTTTACACCTCGTCCTGGCCTTCTGCTATCGGCCACATCAGCGCTGGTGATGGTGACAGTGAATCTCGGAAGAGGAGCCAAGGGCAGAGGGCCAGTAGCTGGCACCTGCTCTCCTCCCACCTTGTTTGCTCTTCTGAAATGGCTGCTGCGGCGCGGGAGACTGTCGCTTGCTAGCGAAACGTGTGAATGTGGCACGTAAACTGAATAGGCCTATCGTGTGTGTACAAACGTGTGCCTAATACAGACACAACCAGCTTATTTAGAGCAGCAGTGGATAAATGATTCAGTTGACCAGCTTAATTTCTTTGTTTTCCTAGAACTTGGCGTAATCCTGAGTATTTCTCTTCACCTTAAATCCTGCTTGCTTTGGGGGAGGGAGCACTGATACCAGTGTGATGCATGATTCCTTTGTTTGGATTGGGAATTCCTCATGTAGAGAAGCTCCTCGGGGTGAGGAGAGCTCTGTGCAGTTTATTTGTGCCAGTAATGCTCTAGGCACAGTGTTCCTGGCACTGGTGTAAACCGGAGCCCCGTTTTACAATAAATCCCACCGGCAGCGCATCCTGCAGGGCCCTGGATCACCTTACAAAGGATAATTTTTTTTTTTTTTAATGACGAACTTACTTGAGCTGGATTTAATCTACTGTCTAGATGCTCTTAAGATGCTAGAGTGTGTACTTCTGAGCCGCTTGCTAGCTGCATGTACATTTAACAGGCAGAGGGTAGGGTTTGGCGTCGTTCTCCGTTGTGACCCAGTGGATTTGCACTGACCGAGTCCCCTGGGATCTGAGCACTCGCCAAGTGGCCTTGCAGCTTGCAAGGAACCGCTTTGGCCTCAGAGACCACAAACACATGCCTAAAGTGAATATAATTCCTCTCCTTATTCCTATATCCAGCAGCTGAATACCAAGAAATCCTGACTTATTGAAATAATTCTCAGTCTCTAATTGAATCCTGTAACGGGACTTAAACCAGCTATAACTGGGAGAGTTCTTTAAATATTTGCAATCCGGGCTTGGCATGGGGCAAAGTGTTCTTATAGTGAAGAATTTAAGACATTTCCATTACTTCCTATGGGATTTCAGAGGTCAGTTTGGGGCTGTGCAGGAAGGAGAAGGTTAGAAGCTAAGCCAGTGATTTACAGCAGAAGTGTGGTGTTGATGGTGATATTTCCATATGCAAAAGAGTGTTGTTCTGTTTTTGTTTTTGTTTTTTCTTTTTTCGGCTCTCTACAAAAGGATTGCTTTGGCCTAGGTTCAAATGGCTCTCATGGCACGGGCCATGTGCCTCTTTTCGCGTCTGATGACTCTACTGCTCTTAAGTTTCTCCTGCCATTTGAACTCTTGGCTGTTTGTTTGGGGTCTGAAGAGGCAACAGCGTCCTTCGCCCCCGTGCACAGCGTGTACGGCAGCTTGCACTAGTGCTGCCTCTGGATAAACACTTCACCTGGGAAATAATGGCGCAAAATACGGGAGCTGCTGCTCCCTGTACTGAGATGCTGGCAGATGGAGTTGGGGATCATCTGGTGATCTGAGCATGGTGGATGACGTGCTGCATGGTGTTAAATTACCATTTTGATGTGAAGTTTTGGTTGCCCTGCTCTTTCCTCCATGTAATCTGCAATCTGCCGTTGGTCAGTCTGTGTGCATGTTATGACGAAGCCATGTGGTTTTGTTTGCTTGTTTTTCTTAATTGCAAGAAGCTGTTACCAACCCCTCGCATCCAAAAATTGTGGCGTCTTTGCTCTGTGGTTTTGTCCTCAAAGCCCTTGGACCTGCGTTTCTCTTCTGACACAGTCTGTTTTCAGCCCATCCGCAGGCTGAGAAGCTTTTTGCAAGTGATCTTAACACTGAGACAAGGGGGGAGCTGCCCTGTTCTGCGTGTTTTGGCAGAGCCGAGTGTCGTAGACGTATAGAGAAGGGGTAAATAGCTGCAAGAAGCACATTAATTTTTCTAGAAAATTGGGGGGTTTTGGCTCCCATTTAGCACAAGTGTCCTTGGTGTGTGAGTGGTCCTCACTAGGTTAGTACCGGTGAGGGCTTCAGCATGGGGATGAAGCCGTCCCAACCAGGGTGTGCATCACTCTGGGGTGTTATCTGCTGATGAAGAGGAGGACAGTTGCCCTTAATGCAAGCAGAATAGCATGCCTGATAGCTTAATTCTCTTTAGGAGGCAAATGGAGGTGCCTCGGTGCCGTGCATCTTCTTGGGTTTGTGCAAATATTTGAGAGGGATTTGGTCCCTCGGAGCTGGTCGGGCTGGCGCGCTGGCAGCACCCTCGCTGGAGCCCTGTGGAAGCGCTGGCGACAAGCTGGGCGGCGTCTTGCTCTGGCGCACATAGCGGGGAGAGCTGGACAGCTCTGGTTGATAAAAATAACTTGTTATAATTTGGCTGTAGGTGAGGGAAAGCCACTCTGTGCTGTTACGTGCAATTTCAGAGCAGTGGGCAGGTCGGTCTCTGCTGCGTGGGTTGTGCTGGGGCTCCTGTTTTTGCACCTTCGCCAGCATGGCTGTGGGGTTTTCTTGCTGACCAAGCTCTCACCATCTCCACTGTCGCTTTATCAGCTCGACACCCTTACGATTGAGCCAGTATCTGTTCGGTTCCTAATGGCCTTATGTTTAAAAAAAAATAAAGAAAACCCACTCCCCCTCCTCGCTTCTGAGCTGGGCCACAACTTTCTCTGGGGGACAGCGAACTGTATTTAAAATCTAGGTCATGGAGGGAGGGGAGAGCAGCCCGCTGCCGCTCGGCGTTACCAGCAGGCAGGGCCCCTCCTGCCCCTTTCGTACCGGTTCCGGGCGGTGCCAAATGATCGCGGCCCCTTTCCCCCCACCATCGGCCGGCGGTAATCCTGTCATTTCGGCCTCCTCCTTCCCGGGGCGCGGGGGTGTTTTTCCGCCGGGCCGCGGT
>VZTL01023858.1:3001-23602 GCA_013400535.1 Scopus umbretta | reverse complement strand
AGCCTGTCCCCCCCCCCTTGCTGGGGCGGTGGGTGCCCGGGGCGGCCGAGCCGGGGTCCCCAGCTCTGCTCCGAGTCCGTTGTGCAGGAGGAGGAGGAGGAGGAAGGAGAGATGGCGAGGAAGAGCTCTGCGCTCTGCAAACCGGCGGGGCCCCGCTCGCCCACCCGTGGGATGAGCGTGGGTGCCGTGGCGTGGCACCGACCGGGCGAAGGCTCTTTCCCAGCCGCGCATCCCGCCTCCCTTTGAATTTCAGCTCAGGAAAACATCTCAGCCCGCTGGGAAGCAGCGCTCTTCAGCTAAAAGCATTTTTCTGCCAAGGCGTATTTTTATTTTTTTTTTATCTCCAGCAAGGCAACGTTTACACTGAAAATTACTCCAGAGGGCCTGGAATGAGTTAAAATCGCAGCCCGACCGCGTCTGCGAGTGCCGCGTCTGCAAGCGTGCTGCGGCTGAGATGTTTCTTGGGGAAAAGGAACTTGCTCTGCCCCTGTGTGCCGAGGGGGCTGCGTGGGGCTTGGGGGGGCTTCGGGCAGGGGCCGGCAGCCCTTCCAGCTGTGGGCGCGTAAATGTTTATTTAAGAATTGCATGTCCAGCTGTAAATAGAAAATTTCTTAGGAGACTGTCCAAATTTTGGGGCAGGTGTTGTGCTGAAAATTATAGCTCAGTTGCAATTCAGTTCTTTGTGTTATAATTCAGTTAAGATGCTGGTAAAAATACAGAGAAGCAAAGCAAAATCGTATTTCCGAAGAACAGCACAAAACCAATTTTTGCCTTACTTTGCTGTTTATTTTTAGGATTTTAAGGCTTTCCAAATGCGCTGGGTTTTGTTTGCATGAGTTACATAGATCTGGAGGGGATGGGCCTTCTAATGAGTTGATTCTCCTTTCGCAATTGAGTTACCGAACGTAGAAATAATCCCTGTAAGATCGCAGGGGGAGGAGAATCCGGCCGTATATTGATGGGAGACGCGGAGGGGCTCTGACCTGGCTGCCGCCGCTGTTCATCGCTGTGGCGATGCTGTGGAGCGCAGTTCCTGTTGCAAATAGCTGACTCGTGTGTTTCTGCCCCGGGAGCCGTTCCCCTCGGTGCCCCAGCCCAGGAAAGGCTGTTTTGTGGAGGTACAATAGTAGGGTTTGGGTTATTTTGTTTGTTTGTTCGGTTTTGTGTTTTGTTTTTTTTTTTTTTCAATAGCTGGCACAACCATATTTTGAATTCATTGAAGGTTTTCCTGCAGTGTTGTGGTGGTTGTTAACGGGGACGTCCTGCTTGCGGTGTGTGTCGCGCGTCGATGCTGCTTGATGCACTTGATGTTTATTTTTTTACATCATGGTGCCAATCTCTGGCATCTTTGGTTACGTTTCCGTGACAATTTTGAGCGTTGGGTGTGATTTAAAAGGCAGTGGGGTCCTTTGCGTATCTCTGCTGACGTGCCTTAATGAAGAAGGTGAGGATTTTCTAGGATTCCCTCGGACAAACATAATCTGCTGTAGAAGGTAAAAATCAGGATAAACATAGTGCTCCTTACGTTTAAAACTCAGTTAGAGCCTTACGAAACAGAGAGAACGATGGTTTTTTCCCCCTAACATAAACGCGTTGGTTATTTCCTGTATCGGTTTAGATTAGAAGAACAGGAATTACCTGCGTTTTCATCTGATCTCACAACTGCAATTTAAACCAAATCCTTATCAGAAGCAAAGCATCGGACGGGAAGGCAGCAGCTCTCTCTCGGGCCCTCCTGGCCCGGGCGAGGGGAGGAAAGACTCTTCTCAGCCTGTTTCAACACACTGTACGTTCCCAAAGGCTAAAAATGTTTTAGACAATGAGACTCCAAATCTACAGCTTCTGTCTCCGGTAACGCGCTGCCAACTGCCCGTGTGCTCCGCGTGAGCAGATGCGATATTTTCACTTGACAGCATTTGATTTTCGGAAAGCGGTAAAACATGTCTATTCTGACGCCCCATTTACTGCTTGTTGAGCAAAGATTTGAATTGACGGGAGGTAGGCTGGTAGGTACGTGGCTTCTCGAGTAAGCAACCACGTTTACAAATTCATTCATTAGCGATCAAAGTGTTGCTGTGCCGGGGTAGCTTGCAGGCTTCCAGCCGCGGGATGTTGGGATGCTCCGTGTGCTTTGATATGTTGATGGGTGGATGACGATGTCGGGAATGCGGCATGTAATGTGCTGGAATAAAATTGTATGTATGGAAGTGTTGCTGATGGAAGGCAGTGGCTCTGTACCCAGTTTTCACCAGGAGTTATTTAGCATCTCAAAGGAATCTTGTGTTTTTGGTGTCAGTGAGTGAAACCTCCGGCTCTTTATCCTCAGGGAAGTTCCTGGAGATGTTGGTTGTGTGTCCACAGCACCTGGCCAGGAGAGTCTCATCAAACACCTTTCCTTGATGCGTTCTCTAATGAGGGGTGTTGGATGAGAGCCTCTTCGTTTGGGGGGGCCGTGACAGTACCCGTTCCGCCGCAGAGCGGGTTTTTCTTCAGCCACTTACTGCCACGTTACATCTGTTTCTTGGAAAAAGCCCGAGGAGTTGGTGCAGCTCGGAGGCGCTGTGGCTGGCGAGAGCTCCGGGCTCTCTCCAGGTGCCCAGGCCAGGGGGTCGCCTGGAATAGAGAAGCCCGGCTGGAGCGGGAGGCAGAGCGGGTGCTTCCCACCGCGCTGCGGGTGGAGGTGTGCACGGCTCTGCCGGTGGGGAGCTCAGGCTGGGCTGTATTTCTGTGCTCCGCGGGGTTTGTCTGGGCTTGCTCTGCTTGCTGAAGCTGCTTTCGCCTTCGTGGTAATGAGCGGCGATGAATCAGGTGTTGCTTTAATAAAGCAGTCTTTGAGGGTCCTGCAGGAGCCCTGGGGATGCAAATCGTTTCCCCTCAAAAACCTTATTTTGTGTGTTTAAACTCCGCTGCTTATCTGCTTCTTCCTAACCGCAGTTCACCCCCATGCAACTTTTCTGGAGCGTTAAGAAGTGGCAGATATTCAGATTGTTCAGGCTTGAAGCTGTGTTTCGTTGCTGTGGTGCGTCTCTCTGGGGAAGCTTTGCATCTCGAGTGGAAATTGCACTCTGGGCTTGGTGATCTTTTGCAACGATTGTTCTGCTTTCTTGGTGTTTGGCCTTTGCTGTAATCCTGTGTAGACTGAGCAGGCGGCTATACATAAAGATTTCACCTTATACTTCTCATTTGCTACGCTGTTTTGATCAGTACTGTGGTTCCTTAAGTTGCAAAGAATTGTAGGATGCGGCGTAGCAGGGATTTATCTTTGTCCGTTGGATGGATTAGGTAGGAATGTTCATGGCTTGTAGTTAATCCAGATTAATATTATTAGTTTCTTTATGTTCAGTTGGTTGTTTACGTTTGTTTTCTGTTTGCGTGAATTTTTGCTTGTGTAATGCTGCTAACGTTATGTATTAAAAGCAAATACTTTTAATTCATCTGCGTAGATGGACTAAATATCTTTTTTTTTTTTCTTTCTTTTTTTTAATGAAGCAGTTCCACAGAGATTAAAATTGCACGGGCTTGGGGTGTGTGTTTCAAGCACTCGTACTCTTCCAGGGCACACTCCTCCAGACCCCACTGCCATCCTGATACAGGCTTTTTAAACAAATTCCCATGCCAGCTTGCTTTAGCTGCTGTGCTCGGAGCAAGCATCTACAGCAGTGGTATATAATTTATAATTTATTATGTCGCACAGCACTTGAACTCTGGTGCTTTTGGAGGGGATAGAGCATTTTTTTATCTCCCTGATCTTGATGCCGAGCCTGGAAGATGTAGGGAGAGCAGCAGCTCAGGGGAGTGTTTCTGCTTGCAGTGTGTTTCTGGCGGTTGGAGAGCTGCGTGGCTGGCCAGGCGCGTGCCGTGGCCACGGCCATTACGTTGTGTGCTTCCTTCCCACGTGTGTATTTTTGGAGAGCGGTTCCGTCCGTCTGTTGGTGAGGGTGAGCGCCATGGGATGTCAGCCGGGCTTTCTGGTGGGTTCACACCACGCAATAACGTCCTCCGTGGCCACCCGAGGAAACCTGCAGCCCAGACTCAGGGAGGAGCCTTCGCCTGATCAAACCAAGGTCCTTCTCCTAGGGATCAGGCCAGCCTGAGTTGTAACTGCAGCAAAATACACCGTAGATGGAACCCTGCGGATGGAGGCACGGTTTGGAAGCAGCGGGAGAAGATTTGGGCTAGTTAGCTGTTTCTATGAAAAAACACAATTCCTTTGAACCCGCGAGTCACCGGTTGTAGGCTGATTATTTCCCCCTCCCTCCCCGCCCCACATAATGCATGTGTGTGAGAGAGATAATTAAAAGCTTTTAGTTAAATAAATAACTAAGCCGCTCACGCGGCTTTATAGTAGAATGGCAGAGTGAAACACTTGGAGGTAGAAGATGGCGTGTGCTGCTGCTGGTCCCGCAGCATCTCCTCCACCGGTTTTGTGCGAACGCAGACCAGCGTGGTCTCGGCGCACGGCTGCATACCCCCGCAGGGCTTGCGTATCGCTAAATATGAGGGAAAGCTGCCCGCTAAGTGGGAATAGTCCCGTCCCATTATGCACGGGGCCCCAGGCTGTATTTATGTCGCGCTATTCAATCTCTGCTCCAAAGACAGGATTAATAATTCCCGCCCGGGTTCATCTGTGATGCCTGTCTGTGCAAATGCATCAAAAGCATGAGCTGGTCTTTGCAATTCACTTGTGAGATGGAGCTGGATGCTTTGGGACGGGTAATGGTATAAACCTTGAAGGGTGGTTTGGTTTTATCCCTTAGACGTGGAGCACGGTGAAACGTTTTATATTCAAGCCCTGGTTTCTGCCTCTGCGAGCTGCTCACTGTGCCTCAAGCCAGGCACTCAGAAAATGAGAAACATGCAGCTGGTGACCATTCCTGGGGAGTTTTAAGAGTTGTTTGTCATTGGGCAGGGGCTGGTTCATGGAAGGGTAAAAATCTTTCAGGTCCAGCTTCAGCTGCTGTAGCTGGGAAATGTTTTTCCTCCTCCAAGCCTGCCTTGCTTGCTGCCTTCCAGTTCATGAAACAAATTATAAGAGGGCCCTAAACCCAAATATCCCTGAATTCTCCTCTTAACGTGAGGGCCAGAGGAGAGCAGAGTGCCCTGGGGCTTTACGGGAAATTGCAAATTTTAAGAGGTGCAGGGGCAGCTCAGGGTGGCATTTTGCAGGTTGACAAAAAAACCCCCTTTGAATCCCCAAACAAAAACTGTTAGTCTGTCTTTTAAATGCTGGATTCTGCATGCACATAGTTTTCTAGTCCTGCTTGCACTCTTGTCTTGATGTGCACATCAGTCGTTAGAGTCACGAGCCGGTGGGACCCTGTGGGGATGCAGCCCCTTGGGCGGACGGGGGAGAAGAGCGGTGGTGAGCTGTAATCCTTCCCGGACAAGGGAGCCCTCCTGTTCTTCATACAAATGAAAACACAGCCGTTCATTTTGTCTGAAAAGTCTTAAAATTCAGCATTAGGCCCAAGTTTTATGTCTTAGGTGCCTGTTTTACAACTGTTGGCTTGGCAGTCCTTGACGTGAAATTGTGTGTGTAAATTGTGCGGGAGGGTTGCTGGTGTGAAGTGAAAAGAAATGCTGCCTAACCAACATCTCCATTTCTCCTGCGTGAGTGCGTGTAAGTGTACAGAGGCAGTAGGAAGGCCGTCTTCAACATAAACATGCCCTGACATAAGCAGAAGGCAGAGGATGTGTTCCCAGGCTTTTTGTAGGAGGAAGGGGTTGCATCCCATGCGAGAAAACAGCATTTTTAGGATCCTCAGTAGCAAGTATTAGAATTTGAACGGTGGCAGTCCAGGTGGGCTGAGTAACAGGCACTGCCCCTGTGTCCTTCCATCCCTCCCGGGGATGTCCTTCCATCCCTCCCAGGATGTCCCCTCCCAAGGACGTCACTCCATCCATCCTTCCCGGAGAGGACCGGCCCTGCTCCCCTGTCCCTCCGTCCCTCCCGGGGTTGGTGCTGGCGGCCACTGCCGATATTGCTGCTTTTTTATCTCCAACTGCCAACTTGAAAGTGAGTATGTGTGGTGAGACGCTAGTGAAACTCTTGGGGAATGAGCACATCAAATAGCAATACTACAAAATCGAAGTGTGGGCTGCCTGGTGCAGCTGCTGGAATAACTTTTCGTCTAGGTACAAGTTGGAAATGTCTGGGGCTTAGGGAGGAGTCCAGCTGCAGAGAAAATGACTGTTTTCAGCTGTTCCTTGTACGGAGCTCTAGTCAAAAGGGTTTAAGGACCCCCGTGCTTTCTTGGAGAGGGAGAATAACTAGGAAGAGAAACTAATTTGGGAGGGAAAAATGCAACCTGAATATATGTTGGTTTTCCATTGATTTTCATGTGCAGCCAGGCCTCCTGGGGTGTTTAAAAGTGATGGAAAAGAGCTCTTGCAGATGCACGGGTTTGCTGACTTAATTACACAAATGGGCTGACTTCATTCTTCAGGAGTTTCTGAAAAATAATGTAATATTGTAGAGGATGGGCACGGGGTTGTCCCTGTGGTGAAGCCAGGAGGAGCAACGGGGGCGATTGCGTCAAGGGGGAAGGGTGTGCTGCCGATAGCACGAGGAAATGGCCACGTGCTGAATTCCTCTGACTTCAGCAGCCTCCGAGACAGCATGTTTTGTTGGAGGCAATAGTTTCCTCAGACTTCTCCTTGATTATTTGTTGTTGTTGTTGTAACTGCTGCTTCTGTTATTTCCCTCCTGTCTACTCAGATACTGTCTTCAAAAAACACTTCCTTTGTTTATGGGCAGCAGCGTCTGGTTTGTTTGCTCCCGCCTGTCTCTCTGCGCTTCCCTTCCCTCCCCCAGGAAATGGCGGAAAAAAGATGGAGTTGGCTGATGAGGTCCGAGCAGCGTCTTGCCCGTCCCGGTGCAGGGATCGCGTCCCTGCCCCTCTCTGCGGCATGGTTTGGTACGCTTCACCCCCTTGATAGAAATGGTAACGAGAACCCGAGGGACTAGCAGTGTCCGAGCACGTTCATCTCAAAGCAAGCAAGTTTTTTTTCTATTTTATCTTGCTTCTGAAGTGAGATGCTTTGAATAGCTGGTGTCTCCCATCCCCTCAGTTTTGGGGCACCGATGCAGAAAATACTCTTCGGTTGCGTTCAGGTGCCCTCAATCCCCGCCTGCCAATGTCCAGCCGAATGGCCTGGTCGGGAAACCAGCCGTGGCATGGGCCGTGTTACTGGCTTCGTATTTTGCAGCTGCTGCTCTTGGCTTCTTTTTTTAAAAAAGATGATTGACTCTCTTCATCTGACCTGATGATGACAAATGGCGACATTCCTTTTGTAAAGGTGTAGTTTATTAATAAAAGAGCTCCCACCGCATGATGAATAGAGAGGGAGAGCTCGGGGAAACTGAATCTATTAGTGTTATGTGCCTGTGTGCCTCCGGAGGCAGGAATGGGACTGCATAATGAACATGAGAGATGACTTCAGCAAAGCAAGGAGGCTTGCAATTACAGTGAAATTTGGTATTTCACTGTGATGCTTTTCTTGCGGCTTTATCTCGTTCTGTAATTGTACTGGACTCTCCAGCATCAGTATTGCCTGGGTATTACACTGGCGGGGTTGTTCAGGCTGGGTTTGATCCACGCAGTGCTAATTGCAAAAAGGCAGGCGATCTAGTAATGCAAATACAGCGGGCTTCAACGTTTTTCGCCTTTTTTTGAGGTCGATGCACAGCTGCATCTCTGCGAGCGATTAGATTCATTGCAAACACAGGTGAAGGGAACGGCAGAGCCGGTGTAGGGAGACCTGCCAGCACCCCGTGCCCGGAGATCAATCGCCCACAAGTTCAGCAGGTCGTAAGGTTTGCATGGAGCTAATCGGTGGCTCGGCGAGGTGCAAGCCTGACCAGGGGCTTAGCTTTGTTTGCTGGGCTAATGCTGCTGGTGGAAGTGGTTGCACATTAACTATTTCTCATGATTTCTCATCGCAAACGGTTGTAAATAGTTTGTCTGGCAGGAGCAGTTGCAAAAAGCCCTCAACCCGGTTTTGTCTGTGCCACATACCACCTCCTGCCTGGGTCTTTTAAATTGAAAACAGAATTGTAAGGAAGCAAAGAATTGTGCCGTTTCGATGCATTGACTGTAAAATCAGCTGAAAATCTGTGGATAGATTGTGCTTGTTTTGGAAACAGTTTAACCTTCTGAAACTTCTGACTCTGGCAAAACAACCCAGCAGTGATTAGTTATACCGAAACTAAAGTGTGATTAATTGTAACTTTTGTAACACTTGAGCTTTACCACTAGAAAAACATCTTAGGGTAGGTGAGGAACATTTGTATTTTTACTAAAACACCTGTTCTAATAAACTTTATCATAATCTAGCTGGGGGTGGAGAGGACATAGACTGAAGCTGCAGCCATGCAGCTCTGAAGTTCGAGGTTTGTGGGTGAGTTCTTCCCGCGTACTTCAACGGTCTGCTGGTTTTTTCCCCCTGTGTTGAATACCCTGACCCACTTCAGCAGAAACACTCCCTGAGAAAATATTTTGAGACGTTTCTTTAAAGCAAAAAAACATGGAGAAAAGCACAAGCCTCTCTGTATTCCTTCAGCTGGAAAACATCTTCAGAGCTTTTCTAATGGAGCAATTTATGAAAACACTACAGAAATGCAGCCAACTGCACCCTGCGAAGTCGAGCATCGTCTCAACATCCCTACGTAAGCCAAGCCCAGCAGTTGCTTGGTTCTTCCTCGCTGGAGGAAACAGCAACTGGAGAACGTGTAGCTTTTGTCTTCTTTTCTGGGTTAATCTCCTTGCATTGTTTTCCCACCCATTTACTGTGGTTTTGCCTAGTCAGAAGGTGTTTCATGGGTGCAGCCAGTTCAGATGCTGCGAGTCACAGAAATGTTTGGGAATGAGTCACGAGAGCTCAGGATGGGGCAAGCTTCTTCAAAACAACCTGGGAGATCCCCAGGCTTTGCATAAGCTTGAAATTAAAGGTTGACTCCAAGACACAAAAAGATCCAGACCGCTTAGTATTGGCATCTACGAGCTCTTTTAATGGTGCTTTGGGAAATAATGCTTGTAATTTGTTGCTCTCTTTTTAAGAAAAATCTGTCTTTGCTCCAAGTGGTGAATTATATTTTTTTTTAAATGCAAATTGGAAAAACTTCAGCTTGGAGCAATGCAGATATTTGATTTTTTAAGATTTTTTTGATAATTTGTTGTGCAGGTAGTGAGACAGTGTGGTACCGGGTCCCCTTATGGCTTTGTAGGATTGCAGGGATCGTATATGTGATCTGCATTTACTGCGAGGAAAAATGGATGTGGCACTTGCGTTTGAGTAGGCGGACTGTCTTTTTGGTTGAATCACTGTAAATGGGGATGTGTGTGTTTCATTCGAAATCTGAGATCCACGCATCTCCCTCTTATTAAACGAGAGTGTTTGGTATATGCCACCTGCAGTAAAAGCCTACACAGCCACTGCCTAATTCCTAATGGCATGAGCATGTTTATGTTTGCGTAGCATCTTCCTATTTTAAACCACGCTACAAGTGGATTTTGCTGCTGGAAATGAACTCCTTTTGTAAACTAGCGGCTCGCTGGGTGACCACTAATTGATTTAATTGCCGCTCTTAATATTAAACATATTGTGGATTAGAAAGGTGCATTCTGCTGCCCCAACGTACTCGACCGAAGCAGTCCCAGATGTGCACGCGTTGTCCCCGTTCCCCGTGTCCCCTGATGTGAGCAGTTCATGCCACCACGGCGTTCCCTGCTCGTGGTCCGGCGGGGTCTCAGCCCTGCTGCTGAGCAAACCTGCGACGAGATGGGGTTTTCTCAAAATGCTTGTGTTTGGGAAGGTAGGCAAGGGCTGGGAGGAGAAATGAAGCACAGAGAGGAGCTATTTACCTGTTTATTTTTCCTCTTGTATATAGAAGTAATCTAGCGCTGACCTTCCCAGCCGTTTTGACTCATTCTTTGTCAAGAATGAGTTTTGCAGCGCTGTTCGTGAAACACTTTGAAAGTACGCTGCACTACGCAAAGAGAAATACACGGTTTGGAAAAAACTCTAATATTCAGTTAAAAAATGAGTAGATAATTGGGGTAAAGCGATATTTCCTTCTGGCATGTAGCTGTTTTCACACAAGCGGCACTGCATCGGTCCTTTGTGCAATAGATATCTATTGTAGAAGGGAAAAAAAAAAGAGACCAAAGTTTACGTGATCTTTCTCAAAATCCAACAGAAGGATGTCTTGCACTGGGGTGATTATTAAATCTGAGCAATGTGAGTTGCAAAATAACTTCTTGTGCCGCTGTCTGCAGACACCAGTGTGTTTGCGAAGGCTTCGCAAGCTGCAAAGGGTCGTTCTGCGCCGTTTCCTAAGGCTCGCGCTGTGCTCCCTTGTCCCTGGGCTCCGCAACAGGGAGCTGTTTCGGGTCTCACCTCCCAGGTCCGGTGTTAATGCCTGAACGTGCTCGGTTCATGGTTTGAAGTGACCCGTGCTTGGAGGGAGATGGTTTTCAGGCATTTCTCCCGTAGTCTGGGGAGCTTGGGATCCCTGTCCTCCTTTTTTTGAATGGTTTGCCAAAGGCACTTGCAACTCATGTGAGTTTATATGGCGCTGGCTGTTGATGGTGGCGTATGCCCCACCTCCTGGAGATTTCCAGGTTAACGTTCCCAGTCCTGAACTGATGCTGTGTTTTGTTCAATCCCGAAGAAGAAAACATATTTAGTGCGTGGGTGCACGGAAGATCCGAGGGGCTGGCAGAGGCTGCTGGGATTGGGGTGTTGAGGCTATGATGACCTTCTGCTGATCCCATTTTTAACCAAACCTGCTCTTCTTGCTCAGGGCTGTTAGTCTGCCACCAAGGCTGGGAATCTGTGTTTCTTTTCCCAGAGGAGAGGCTGGTCCTGGATGCCAGCAGGTTTGAAGCAGTGCCTCCAATTCCGTGCAGCGCAGCCAACAGCAACCTCCTGCGCAGGGAACTCTTAATTAATGTCAGCTTTTGAGTGTCGAGTAATTGGGAGCAGTAATTGGATGGTAGCTTAAGAGTAGGAGCATGGTTAAATAAAACAAACAGGCTTGCAGTTGTAATGTCAGCAGGTAAAACGCCTGGGAAACGGCAAATCCTGCGAGCATCCGCGAGCGTGGTCTGCGCTGAACGCGGGTGTACTTCAAAGCAAACCCAACAAAACTGAAATGTGCGGACACAGAGCAGGGGCAGGCTCCTCTCCTTCCCTGGGTGCTGAAGAAGGGACACGACCTGGTAAGGCAGATATTTTTTAAGCATCTCCCTCGCTTAGGAAGTCACTTCTAAACAGTTTTTGCAACTTGTTTAGTTTGAGGAGCTGAAACGAGCTCAAGCTACTGTGTGTGCATGCACCAACGTCCTAAATGGGAGACCAGCTCATGACACTTGTCTCTGTCTTTGCTTTTTATTCTTGATCCATGCTTCTTGCCACTGTGAGAGCTGCAAAAAAAAAAACCTGCTTTCTGGAGCTGGTGTGGCTTTTCTCTGCTCTCATTTTCCATACTGCCCTGATAACAGCTTACACTGGTGAGGAGGTGTCTCAGAGCGAGCTGAACTCTGGTCAGACCTCATTTGCATGTTCATTATTTTCGTCTTAGGGAGGAACAGGCGACCATTTACCTTCAGCTTGTGTATATATAAAGAGAACCTGAAGGAGGTGCAAAGGAAGTGGTTTAAGAATATGTTTACTGGAGGAGTAAAGAGCTGGTTTGGCATGAGCCGCCTGGCCGGGGCGCCTGGGTGAGCTCACCGATGCTTTTTGCTCTCTCCACTCTTTCGCCCGGGTGTCATTTGAAGGGTCTTCTCATGGCAGTTTTAGCCCGAACAATGATACCAACAGAGCTTGCAGAAAAGAGGATTTGCGTGGCATTTTATTCCCTTGTGCTGCATGAATGTGGATTTCGGTGATATTGTTGTGTTGCTCCTGCTGTCAGCAGCACGGTGAAAAGAGTAGCTCACTTGTCTGGTATTGCGACCCGGGCACTCGCAGCCCTTTTGCAGCATAATTTTAGCTGGGGCTCTCCATTCAGTCTTCAGCACTGAGGGCCGGACAAGACCAGTAGGTTTTGAGTCCAGCGTAACGGGGATTATAAGGTTTATTCTTAATTTTCTGGTGTTTTTGGTAGTTGATAAATACCCGAGCCATGCTGAGTCCCCACGAGCCTGCAGAGCTTTCAGCTGGATGAAGCGGTGTTGGGTTCAGCGAGGCTTCAGCTGTGCATGAGGCAATTGCACAACTGGGATTTAATTATAAAAAAGGGAAAAATAAGCAAAGCTTCTCCAAAACAACATGCAGTTATCCATACCGCCTTTGTATTGTTGGGTATGTGCGCATGCACGCACATGCGCACGCTTTGAATAGAGTAAGGATTATTGTGAGACCTAACTTGCAAAATAAGTATCAGTGGGATGCTGAATTGTGTACACAAGACCAGCAGCGTATCCAGAAAGCAGCACTAGCCTCAGCTGTGATTTATTTTAACAGGGAGATATTTAAACCGGCTACTTTCTATTTTCTGCTTATGCTTTATCCCTGCTGAAGGAAATATTTTGTCTTGCGTGGCTCTTCATTGATTTTAAAATATTGCAATGTATAAAAAAAATTGCGAGCTGTTTGCTGTTGTCTCCTCAGCTGGACGGTGGCCGGCAGCGGGCCGGCTGTGCCATGGTGTGTATTGGCACCAGTGGGAGCGGAGAAAGCTGGTTTACAACTTCAAAGCGATGCCCTGGTTTCCCCGGCACGCACGCCTGCGGTCTGCCAGCCTGTCTTTACGCCCAGGCTCTCTTTAATGACTTTGGGGACGTTAAGCTTCTCCCGGTGCGGCATTTAATGCAGAATGAAAGGGAGGAGGTTGAAAGGGCTGCAGGGGGGAAGGTGTGAGCGGGCTGGGAAGGGGGGACCCGGGCAGCCCCCCGGGAGCAGGGAGAGGGTGGGAGGGGAGCAGTGGGGTGTTGGGGAGGAGAGCAGGTCCGGTGCAGCCGGACAGGAGGATGGGAAAGATCCTTTTAGTGCAGCTTGTCCATCGAGCAGCGTACAGGCTTCTGGGTGGAGTGATATTTGGATTGGCAGAATTAAGCATGGCTGGAGCGGAAGGTGCTGCGGTGTGTTACTCAGAAATACAAGGGCCATCCAGGAACACCAGTACGAGACTCGGCATCAGTACTGTCCTCTGAGCGTGCTGGATGGCAAAGGTTGGGAGTTGAAGAAGTAAAAAATACCTCTTGAGAACTGCTCAAACATGGCAGTGCTAGTGTTTGTTCAGTGAAATCAAAACCTACAAAACCCTTCCCACATCAAACCACTGAGTGCAGAAAGGAAGGCAGCAACCGAAAATATACACAAACAGCCCCGGTAATGTGGGTGCAAAGCGTGTTTCTCACCCCCTTCCTGCAGGTATTGAGGGTGAACACAGCTTCCTTTTCCTTTCTGTAGTTTGAAGAAAGCAACATTTGTGCTCGTTTCCTCCATGCAGATGATGGCAACGATCATGAGTAGGAGGGTTGATGCAGGAGCTGAGCAGAGGGTGCTGCAGGAACCAGCGAGGACGCTTACTTGGGTCTCCAGCACTGCAGGAAAACTTGCAATGCCATGTTATCTTCCTTCCCATTTTTAAAATCACTGCTCTCCCTTTCCCCCAAGAAGGTATTTAATATCCTGCTTACTATTTCCTATCACTGATAGGACAGGCTGCACGCTGGAGCTCAGCTGCCACATCCTAGTGAGCTATTAGTGCATTAGGATGGGACTCCGTTGTAGTAATTCAAAGCAAGAGTGAACACAGGCACCCTGTGGGATAACGCTGTAATGGCTCCATGGGCAGGCAGAAGGTGTCGGTGTAATTATTTTGGTTTGGCAGCAGAAGCGGTGGTAATAAAGTGCTCACTGGGTATTTGCTCTCCCAGAGGATCAAAGGGATTCCTGACAGCTGAGCAACTGAAATGAAGCACGCCGTTGTCCACCTTTAACTGAGCTACCGAAAGGCGACGTACCAAAATAACCAGGTTAGGCATTGAAATATTGTCCCTCTACGGTCAACATTGAGAGTATTGCCTGAAATGGTAACGTTTTTGCTGCAAACTTTTAATAGCTGTGCTCCCACTCCGCTGCTTCGAGCAGACTGCCACTGGTTTCTCAGTGCTATAGTCGCCTTGTGCTTAAATCCTGCCAGAGAAACAGGTGATTATTTAATGAAAATCGCATTTCCAAGCTGTGCCAAGAGTGTGTCTTGTTAAAGCATCCAGAACGCTGTTCGTGTCTTCTCCCCATCGACGACACAGCGCAGCCAGTGTGGAAGAGAAGGCAATTTTGATTCAAAGCCATCTCCAGCGAACATGTTTGTTTGTAAATGTGTTGCATCAGATGTGTCAATGGAAGTAATTAAGGAATGAAGACTGCTGCACACCCCTAATTAAGGGGATTAAAAACTAAAGCTGCCTGATTTCACTGCTGGGTGGAAAAAACAAACAGACAGATTGGTGGAAACGGCTGGGAGGCCAAGTCTTGGGTAGGGTGGTTCTGCTGCAGCCACATCAGGTACCGAAAGGAGCAGCTCTGGGGAGGGTGACGGGACTGAGCCGCTCTGTAATTTGTGCACAATTGACTGCTGAGCGCAGAAGAAGATATTTAATCGCTGCTTCACGCTCCGCCCCATTGTGTTTCTGTTCCTGGTGGGGATCGGAGGATTTTCATCCCCTGCCAGCCGTGCTGGGATGCAGTCGTGTCTATGGGTTTGTGTCCTGGTGTCTCCCGACCATCTCGGTACCCATTACCAGTTCTTGGCTATTTGGGATTTGGTGTGGGATCTTCTTGCGTAGAAGCAGAAGTGAAATGTGTGTATGAGGTGTTGGACACAGGGCGGGACCTTCAGGCATCTGTGAGGTGCTTTTGCATGCACGGAACGGGCAGTGCTGTGCCAAATCTGGGACAGTGAATGTTGTGTAATGGAAATATTAGAAAGCTGTGCTCTCTGCGCTTCTCCCTAACCTTGCTAAGAGAACTATTTTGTTATGGGATGGGGACTGCCAATGAGGATGTTGACGCTATGATCTCCCATTGCTTATCTTACTCCATGGCGGAATTACATGCTGTGCGGGTGCAGGATCCCTGAAGGGCTGCTGGGAGAACTCTCTCCACACGGGAGATGTTGTAATGCCAGCTGTGATTTTCCAGGAGCCATCTTCTTTGCTCTTCAGCTTGTGAAGCCAGCCCAGGGGGATTTTGGGATCACTGAGCGTCATGAGCAGGAAAGATGGGAAGAAAACCATCCTTGTAGAGGCGGTGTTAAGTGTCCAAGTGCATGCCTGGGACATGGGATGATCTTCTGTAATACATGATGCTGCATTCGTCAGGGCAACGTCCTTCTGGGGGCCCTGGTGGCACTTGAGTTTGTCCAAATCAAACTGAATCAATAGCTTGGGGCTTTACAAACAGCATCTGACTCTTAGGTATGAGTATTTGGGAAAACATCTGAAGGACTGGTTTGCAGGCCTGCCTGCTGGTTACCCAGGGACCAGGTCTGGTCGAGAACACGGTTGAACCCAGGCTTTGAATGGTGCTGGCTGGGCCCAGGCAGGAGCCTGGAGATGCGCAATGGGATCGTCCCCATGGGATACTTTTCAGGGAATGGTGCAGAATTTGAGTTAACTCATTACCTGCACCATTTTAATTAAACAAAAAAAAAAAAAAAGGGGGCGGGGGGGAAGAAGAGGGGAGCTTTCTGGGGCAGGTGTCTCCCTACATCCCTTCTGTGGACGGTACCAACAGAAGATGCTTTGCAGTTCTTAGTCTTGAGGCAAGGTCAGCAGCTGGCTGGGGTCTGCATCCCAATTGCATTCCCCTTTGCTATGTGCCTTGAGGAGCTGCAGCTGGCTCAGAGAGGGCTCGTGGGGCTTGTGCTTCTGCAGGCTCTTCTGCTTTTGTTGGGGGACTTTAATTAGCTTTTAGTGGTTCCTAAAGCTAAGCTGCACGGTCATGCAAGTTTTCAAATGGTTGAATTTTGGGTTCTTTCTGCGATACTGGTAGTATATAGCTCAAGATTTGTGGTGGGAACAGATTTCTCCTCCTTCACGAGGCTTTCCCTGTCCTGGTGTTGCTGCCTATGATGCTGAGCCCTGGAAGGAGAGGAGGAGACTTCAGAAAAGGGAAAATGCCAAGGGATGGCAGCTTCCTGAAACAAAGCCTTCCCGTTGCTCGGGAGCAAGCACACGCTGCTGCTGCTGTGAGTACGATACCTGCGGTGGTATGTACCCACCCAGTGAAACTCAGCTTTACAAACCTCCCTGCTAGCTGACTCATTCCTCCTGGGCTTGTTGAAGGTTTTGCAGCCATCCCAGTCCTGTCTCCAGAGCCAGTGGCCATGGTGGGGCTGGGCCATTCCAGGCTGGTGGATGCTGAGGAGGTCTCCAGCTTCTCCATCCCCTGTGTTGCTCTGCACCAGTGTAAGCGACTGGGGCTTGGCCATCCTGTTGAGAAAACCAAGAGTTGAGGAAATTAGTAGGATAATCTGCAGCTGCCCAGTACCTTGCAGCACTTCTAGGTGGGGATTGTTAAACTTTAAAAGTCCAATGTTCAGGGCTTGCTGATAATTACTGTAAAGGTCCCCTTCCAGCCCCCTTCTTCACTGCTTGTTGCTCGATGGTTGCGGTGAGCACGCTGGAGCAAACCGTGTAAGTAAACTCAGCTTTGTGGCTGATACCAGCTTGTTAAAACAGCAACAAAACTACATTGCTGCTGGGTCTGGGCAGACCTTTATGGGACTGGTCTAGACGGTGTGTCCTGGGGGTATCCTCACTGCAGGCTCTTGTCGGGGAAAACGAGTCTCTTTTGCCTTGAGTATTTTTGGAGTGTTGGTGTCAGGAGGAGGAGAAGCAGTGGCTGATTTACGGGAGAAAAGGTCTTGAAATCAGCTTAGGGTAGCATAGGTGCTAACTTGTTTAAATATCCTTCATATTCAGTGTTGATCTTGAAGCAGTAAGCCCAGCTTAAAGCCCGGATTGAGGATGCTTTCAGGAAGCTTTCATGTGGGCTTGGCAGAGGGCGAGCCTGGCGTGACTCAGGCCATGCCAGCCCGTCTTGTAAGTGGTTCCCTTAGATAGTTTAAATGTTGTACATTTATTGTGCAGCTAATAATGTGAAAAGAACTGGTGCGATAGGTTAATTCTGGGCGTTGTACCAGGGTGTGGTAGATGTATTTAAGGTGCTCGATTGAATGCAAATTGTATTGCAGCCATATAACTACAGATCAAGCGGTTAAGCGCAATGTCCCCAGCAAGCAGCGGAGGAACAGCTCGTGCGCGTGAGCTGGAGCCGTCGGCACCCGCTGTAGAGCAGAAGCAGGCGATGAAGCCTGTTAAGAGCTCTTAGCATCAAACATCCTTCTGGCTCTTGGTGCTGCAGCGGTACGTACTTGGCAGGTGCCTCTGTGTGTGTGCACGGGTGGTATTTATCTAGCAGGCAGCTCTTTATCAAAGGAGCATGCAGGTCCCTCTTGGGTTCTAATTATAGCTTTGGTTTGGAAACAACCAAAGGGAAAACAACAAAAGCAAAAAGCGCTTTACCCCTGTGCTTGAAAAACTGTAAGGAAGGAAAATGAGCCCTGTTACGTTAAACCTTGAGTGTAAATGAGGCGCAGTGTGAGTAAACACATCTGTGTTCAGGCAGGGGGAAAAAAAACCCTTATGAATAATGCATGGAAAAAATCCTCCTGTTCAGCTGATTGAGATCTATTGCTTATTTCTGTTTAATTGTTGCTTTAGAAAGCAGTGTGCTGCTGGAGGAAGGAGGCTGTTGTCATGTGCGGTGCTGGCCTTATCGTCTGTTTTGCTCTCGTAGCCACCGTAGGTATTCCTTCAGTGCAAAGACAGGAGCGGTTGTGATGGAGTGACCTGGGATGAAGCCCGTACGCCCTTGGCTTTGTTCGCTTGTGACCAAGTGCCGCTCACTCGCGGCGCTCTTGCGAGCAAGCGGGCTGCACCGTTCCCGCTGCTTTTATTTGCACGGATTTTTGGTGCCTGCCTCATTTTGTGTGCCTGCTGGGCTGACCATGCTCCCTGCCCCTGTGGAAGGCTGGTGGACGGAGCAGCCCCCCGGGGATGCTATCTGCAAAGCGCAGGTGCTGGAGCTGCCGGTGGGGTGGGGACGGGTGCCGGGGGGTCCCTCCCTTCCTCCGCGAGGTTGGGAAGATACCGGCTCCTTCTGCAAAGGAGGGTTTCAGCGCGACTGCCGCCTTTGAGGCTGAGCTCCCCCGTTTCCTCCGCGGGGGGTTTGGTGCGGTCGGGTGGTTCGGAGACTTGTTTCTGCGGAGGGAAAGCTTTGGCAGGCGCCATGCATTCGAGGCGAAACGTTACTCTTTCTGCTCTGACCTCTGGTGAAGCAGGGGAAGGGAGCCCCAGGAGTCGCTTCTGCTGCTCGCTATGGGATAGGAAGCAACGCTTATATTAAACTGACCGTTTTCTTAGTCTTTTAACTAATCTGCTTCTGCGTTGCAGCAGGAGAAGGGATAGTGTATGAGGAGCTTTATTTTGCTGGCAGCCTGGTGCGTGTGCCTTCTCTCTATTCTGGGTCCAACTGCTCCAAATTCAAGTGAGTTTTCTTAACCTGTCCCACATAGGCAGCCTTTCCAAGCCCATTGCTGTAGACAAGGCTCCAGTGACAAGTACGTATTTTCATTTAAATTTCAGTGCTTTACTGATGAGCAAAGCCCGTGAATTCCAGCATAAGGAATTCTGTAGCATCCAGGAGGATTTCTGAGGATACATGGGAGGAGCTCCCGGCTCCCTTCAGTTGTAATGCACTTACTGCTCCATTTAGTCAGGTCATTTTATAAGCCCAGTCTTCAATTTGACATAAATGATTTGCTTTCAGCAGATGGTGAGCTACTATTTTTTGCCCTCATTTAAATAGGAAAGCTGTACGATACCAGAAGATGAAAGAGGGGCATGGTGCTGCCGACATACAGTAGATTACGAGGGCTGGTCTAGTGAGAATTAAATCCGGGCGGTTGTAATGTGCCATCTGTGTTGTGTTGGGTGGTTTGTTTTTCCCTCGTTCGATGAGGCTCCTGAAGTCTCCTCTTACCCTCCGGGTAGGGCAGTCTTGCTGGCTGAGCAACAGCACCCCTTTTGTTCAGGACCCAAAGTATTGGCACAAAAAGACGAAGCACATTAACGCTAACAGTGGTTATAAAGTGCCAGCGCTCATTATTCCTCTAACAAAATACATTAAATAAATTTTGAAAGGTTCTGGTGCTTTACCGTATTTTAAAGTTGTTTACATTTCTTATTGAGAGGCTTATTTTATTGCATTTCAATTTCTTGTTTTGTTTAAAACAAGCCCCACAAAACCAGTTCTCTGCTATGTTTTTCTACCTGTAGTAAAAATCATGAGTAGGATACGTTACTCAAACACATGCATGGGGCGGGTCCTGCTTGCGGCGGTTGCAGTTTCCTCCTCGCTCACCCAGATGCAGCTATGCTGCACATGCCCCAGGTCTTGAAAAAACTGAATTTTCAGCCTGTGCTATCTATTTCAGAGCAGTGTTCTGTGTAGTTAGTTTCCCTGGTGAATTGTGTGCTTTTCACACATATTATGAAATGGGAAGGAACGTGTTTTTAAAACAAAAAAACACGCTGTTGCTGAAACTATTTGATTTTTGCCTATTTTTAGCAGGAATTTCTCTCTTATCGTTGTCTCCAGCTCTTGCTGGAGCAGTAGCGTTTGGCAAAGCCACGCATTTTTGAGTAGGAAAGTCAAGACAGTTTGTTCTCGCAGCGTGATTACCATTATCTGGAGTTGGACATTGCTGTGAAATGTTTTTTGTTTCTAAGAAATGAACCTTCCCGGTGAAGAGTCCTCCTTCTTCCCTCTCTGAAAAACTAAAACACTGGGAATTAAGTAAGTTATGGCACAAGCCGTAAATCGTATTTCCAGGTTTGGGAGCAGGGATAAGTTAGATTTTACTATTACTACGCTCTTATTTGTGTGCCTAAATAAGAGGGACTGGAGCACCTGATGGGTGGGAGATGGTGATAGAGGCGTATCTAAATATTAGTGTTTCTTTGAACCTCTGTAACTTGTCACGAAACAGCTCAAACGAGCAGCAGCATTATTTCCAGAGAACTAACGCGCCATCACTTAATGACAGCCTTCCAGGAGCACAGGCGCGGTGAGCGAGTAATTCAGCATCCTCCAGGCTTGAAGGCTTTCTTGACAGGGAGCCATCGGGATCTGCTGAGCTACTTTAAAATCTGTATTTTAGACAAATTTTTGTGCATGTGTTGCAGGCTGAAAAAGGGGAATGGTTTGACTTGGAGGGTGGTTGTCTTTTGACATCTCCAAGAGCAGAGCTCGGGGAATGGTGTGGTATTGAAACAGAGTTGCGCTATCCTCTGCTCGCCAGATACTGTTTAGTGTTGGGTCAAGCCATGGATGTTAGGAACAGGATGAGCAATGAGCCATTATCCTCCTTTTAAGCCTCAAGTCTATTTTGCTTAAAGGATTTTGATGGAGAAAAGCAGGGTGAGTGTAGAGGTGACAGCGAGCCTGCAGAGATGTTGTCTGCTCCCTACAGCCATGTCCTTGGATAGAAACGGGGGGCTGGACCCTGAGGATTGGGGG
>VZTL01023855.1:27623-38494 GCA_013400535.1 Scopus umbretta | reverse complement strand
CCCAGGGGTCCCCACATCCCCCACATACACGGGGATGCATCCCCCCAGGTGTCCCCTGCATCCCCCCGGGGGTCCCCTGCGTCCCCCCGGCACAGAGGAGTGTATCCCTTTGAACCCCCCCATGTCTCCGCCACCCCCCGAGCGGAGGGGAGCCCCTTCCAGACGCCGCCCGAGACCCTCAGACTCGGGAAGCAGCAGCCCCAGACCCTTCTTCACCATTTACTGCCGAGGGGACCCCACAGACACCATGAGCCTGGTCCGGAGCCGGGGCTCTGGGATGCCCCCGGGGCTGGGGAGGAAGCCCAGGCCCGCACTGCCGGGGCTCTCCCTCCCCTCCAAGCCGCCCGTGGGAAGGGGTCAGCTCCTCTGGAGGCGCCTCAGGGTCCCAAGGGGTATTTTGAGTGTGCTCACTGTGAACTGGGTCCCCTTGGAAAGGCCGGGCTGGGTCCCCACCATTGCCTGCCCCCAGTGCAGCTGATGATGCTGTGGGGAGCCTGGGGTCACCAGGAGATAAATTAAGGAAGCCCTGTGATTGTTCATGTTGAATGCTGCTCGTGCAGCCAGATGTGGCTTTGCTGAGAGCTGCTGAGGGGAGACACAGGGTCAGTGACTGCATCTGAGGCCCAGGAAGAGCAGAATGCTGGGCTACTCCTGGCCATCAAGTCCTACAAGTCCAGCACATCCACCAGCTCCAACACACATACGGGCTGCAGACCACCACCCAGCTCCAGCACGCCCACCAGCTCCAGCACGCCCAGCATCTCAGAATCACAGAATCACAGAATGGTTAAGGTTGTAAGGGACCTCTGGAGATCATCTGGTCCAAGCCCCCTGCTCAGGCAGGGCCACCCAGAGCCAGTCACCCAGGACCGTGTCCAGACGACATTTGAGTATCTCCAAGGATGGGGACGCCACAACCTCCCTGGGCAACCTGTGCCAGTGCTCGGTCGCCCTCACAGTCAAGAAGTGTCTCCTGATGTTCAGAGGGACCCTCCTGCGTCTCACTTTGTGCCTGTGGCCTGTGGTCCTGTCACTGGGAATCGCTGAGAAGAGCCTGGCTCCATCCTCTTTGAACCCTTCCTTCCTAAAGGCATTCACCCTCCACCTAAAGGTGTTTATATACATGAATAAGGTCCCCCTGAGACTTCTCTGCTCCAGGCTGAACAGGCCCAGCTCTCTCAGCCTTTTCTCATATATGAGATGCTCCAGTCCCTTAATCACCTTCCTGGCCCTTCACTGGACTCTCTCCATGTCCCTCTTGTACTGGGGAGCCCAGAAGCGGACACAGCACTCCAGGTGTGGCCTCACCAGTGCTGATCACCTCCATCAACCTGCTGGCAATGCTTTGTCTAATGCAGCTGAGGACACTGTTTGCCTTCCTTGCAGCAAGGGCATGTTGCTGCCTCATGTTCAACCCGATGTCCACCAGGACCCCCGGATCCTTTTCTCCAGAGCTGCTTTTTGGCTGGGCAGCCCCCAGCGTGTGCTAGTGCCTGCGGTTGTTCCTCCCCAGGGGCAAGACTTTGCCCTTCCCCTCGCTGAACTTCATGAGGTTCCTGTCAGCCCATTTCTCCAGCCTGACAAGGTCCCTCTGGATGGCAGCGTGACCTTCTGCTATATCAGCCACCCTTCCCAGTGTGGTGTCATCTGCAAACTTGCTGAGCTTACACTCTGCCCCATCATCCAGATCGTTAATGAAGATG
Source organism: Scopus umbretta (assembly GCA_013400535.1). Taxonomy (NCBI): domain Eukaryota; kingdom Metazoa; phylum Chordata; class Aves; order Pelecaniformes; family Scopidae; genus Scopus; species Scopus umbretta. The sequence continues at coordinate 36,791 of VZTL01023855.1, read as the reverse complement.
TTAAACAGGACTGGACCCAGTACAGGCCCCTGGGGTACACCACTAGTGACTGGCCTCCAACTAGACTTTGTGCCACCCAGGTCTGGGATGGTGGCCCATCCCTGGGCCTGGCCATTCAGCCCGTTTTCACCCCACCTCCCTGTCTGCTCATCCATCTGCATCAACAGCTTCTCTGTTAGGATCTTATGGGAGACAGTGTCAAAGGCCTTCCTGAAGTCCAGGTAGACAATACCCACTGCTCTCCCTTCGTTTACCAAGCCAGTCTTTTCATTGTAGAAGTTTGTAAGGCTGGTCAAGCATGGCTTCCTCCTAGTGAAGCCATGCTGACTTCTCGTCCGTAGTGTGCCTGGAAATGGTTTCCAGGATTAGCTGCTCCATAATGTTCCCAGGGATCAAGGTGAGGCTGACAGGCCCATAGTTCCCTGGGTCCTCCTTGCCCTTCTTGAAGATAGGGGGGACATTTGCTTTCCTCCAGCCTTGAGGCTCTTCTCCCAGTCACCATGATCAATCAAAGGTTGTCAAGAGTGGCCTTGCAATAACACCAGCACCTCCCTCAGCAGTCGTGGGTGTGCACCCCAGCAGGGCCCGTGGGCTTGTGTACGTCCAGTTTGCTTAAGTATCCCCTGGCCTGATCCTCTTCCACCAAGGGTATGTCTTCCTTGCTCCAGCCTTTCCCCGTGGTCTCCGGGACCTGGGATTCCTGAAGATCCGTCTTGCAAGTAAAGAGGCAAAGTTCAGTTCCTCAGCCTCTCCCATGTCCTGTGGCACCAGGTCTCCCATCTCATGGAGCAACTGACCCATATTTTCCCCAGTCTTCCTTTTGTCACCTACAGCAGCCCTTCTTGCTGGCTTTGACAACACCCCTTCCAGCTCCGGCAGACCCACCAGCTCCAGCACACCTACCAGCCTGAACCCGCTCCCCCTGCGGGGCCAGACCCCGGGCAAGGGGGACCGAGGGGCATCTGCCCGCACGGAGCCCGGGGTGGGAGCCGGGGCTGGGCAGGCAGCGAGTTTCCCGGCTCTGCCTGCCCGGCCGGAGTCTGGCACGTCCTCCTGGAGCAGCGAGTGCTGCTGTGCTGCTGGCATGCATAATTCAGGGGCTGAGGTAAACCGGGATGTGCTAGCCCGCTTCCAGACCCTAAATTTAGACAGCGGGAAAGCACATGAGTGCGCGGCAGCAGGCAGGCTTGGGCGGGCACAGGGCTGGGGCAGATGGGGAGCCCACATGCCCCTTGTGTCCTTGAGGAAGAGGAGGGTGTCACGCTTCTTGCTCCAGAGGTAAAGCTCCAGGGTTTGGCCTCTGATCAGCAGTTGGCACAAATTAGAAAAAGCTTTTCCAAGCCTCCACGGGCTCTCAAAGGCTGCTGGCTGGCTGCAGTCCTGCAACGGGAGAGGTCAGCGCCCATAAATTGCTCGCTGGTCGCAGCTGATCTCAGGTTGCTTTTCCTTTCAGGAGGCGGCCGGGGCGTGCGCTGGGCACCTGCCCGGCCTGGCTGCCTGCGGCCACGGGTCTGGCAGCGCCGGCAGGGCAGGCAGCGGCCCTGGGGACGCGATGGGCTGGCTGCAGGCACAGCCCCCCGGGTGGGAGGTGGGGGCTCTGGCAGCCCCTGTCTCTTCCCGGCCGGAGACCGGAGCCCCGTGACACCCGCAGCAGGACTGTCCTTCCATCCCTGTCCTCCCAGGAAGGGCAAATTGGCCAGAGGGGTATTTGTCCCCACGGTCCTGCTGTCCCCCTTTGCCTTGCAGGGGCGTGAGCCCGCCGGCACGTCAGGAGCAGAAATCCCACCGGCTCCATAGACCCTTGGAGGGACCAGTCCCCGCCATGCTGTCCCCCATCCCCTTTGATGATGCCGCCAGATGGCAGTGCCGATATGAGACCGGTGCAGGCAGCTGCTGGGCAGCGGGGACGGAGGCTGGGCTCGGCCCCTGCCTGCTCCTGGGTGGCCAAGCAGGGCCCCGGCTGGTGCCAGGGAGAGGCGCCCACCCGTCTCGCAGGGGTGTCCCCACGCCTGGTTTTTCGCCGGTGAGCGGAGGCCGCGCCACCGCCGCCACCCAGGGCATCAGCCTCTCGCCGGCCCCTCTCCGGAGGAGGCTTGTGTCGCTGCCCTGGGCCGGAGCGGGACGCGGCGATGTCACGAGTGGCGGAGATGTGGCAGTCCCCGGGGCGCCAGCGGACACGCGGGTTTCAGGTCGCGCTGCCCGGGGGGAAGATGAGGAACGGGAGATGAGGGATGCTGCCGGAGCCCAAGGACACGGTGCTGCCGGAGCCCAAGGACACGGTGCTGCCTCTGCCCCCCCTGCAGCAGAAGCCCCCAGCCCGTGTCCCGCTGCTCAGCAGGGCGGGGAGCGCCCTTGCCCACGCACCCCTGGTAAAACACCTTTCCTCTGCTCCGCTTCCCCCTCCGCTCCTTCTCCTGCATCGCTCAGCATCCCGGAGGCACAAAGGGACATCTTCTTTCCCCTCCCTCCGGTGCCTGGGTCATGAGGGGCCAGGGTACCGTTTGCCGCCCACCGCCGGGGGGTCGCAGGGCGCCCACGGCCGAGCGCAGCGTGCCAGGGACGCCCTCCCACCCGCGGACCTGGGGGGAAGACAAATGATCTCATGTGAGTGTATCTGGGACAATACCAGCTTAGCCGTGGGCACAGCCAGAAGGGTTCCTGCTGAGCCCAAGCGATGCTATTCATGGATAAACCTACATTACAGTAATTAATAATAATTAATAATCAAGTCTGTATTTGGAAAACCAGCTAAACCCATCAAGAACCTTCCCTCCAGAGCGTCGTGTAGTGCAAGCAAGCGCAGGCATGGCGTAAGGTGCATGTTTGGGGTGACGGTTTTGGGTTTGACAAACCCCTGGTCCCTGGGGTTGCCCCACCTCTGGCACCCTGGGGGCTGGCTTTGCTCTTGGGTGGGGCTTTCAGGGCGCCCAGGACCCTTCCCCTGGGCCACCAGCTGCCCGCGAGCACATCACAGCCTTGTGTTTTGGGTGCTTTGGGGAACTGCTCCAAGACCTCAGGGTGCTGCTCATCCACGCGGGGAGGCGTGGGGGGGTCCCCCTGCCCTTCCTGTGCTGCAAGGGAGGCCCGGCAAGGAGGCCAGGCAGGAGGGTACCCCCGTTTACTGCCAGCTGTGCACTGTCTCAGCTGTGCTGCCTCTCGGGCTTTCCAGCCCCGAGATGAGAAGGGGGACAGGCACAAAGCCAGTCTGGGACGGGAAGGACAAACGCAAAAGTCCTGAGATTGAAGCATCTCCCTCCCTCCTTGTCTAAGGATGCTTTCGAGTCGGGGAATTAGTTTTCTGCTAAGCTCTTCTGTAATAAACAGAGACGCGGGAGGACTAGCAACGGGCAATGGCTTGGCTTTTAATTACAGACAGAGGGAGGGTGTTCAGGGTCACGGAGCTGGGATTGAAAGCCAGTGGAAACGAAGGGGATGATTTCCAGGAGGACCAGTGCAGGCACCTGCAGAATCTTCTGTGCCTGAGCTCCTGCTTTGTCCCCCTTGTTTACCAGGACCCTCCCGTCCTGCAACACCACAGACTTAGCAGCCGAATACGTCTCAAATGCGTCAGCCCTCGAGACCAGCCCAACAGAGGAGCCTGATGGAGACCGAGAAAACCCTCTGAATCTAGTGATGGGCATCCCACCTGCTGGTGTTGCTTCTGGGAAACCCACTGAGCATCGGGATTTGCAGTTGGCACCCTCTTTGGAGACCTTTTGTCAGGTGGAGGTGTCTAAAGGGCCAGTGGGGCAACGTGGAGCTGCCATGGCTGGTGGCGTGGGTAATGGGCCATCACCAAACCTATCGCTTGTCATCCACCAGGCTGGGGTCTTCTCCCAGCCAGAAGAGTGAAGGGCTGTGAGGCCGAGTAACGCTGGCCACCCTCCGTCCTTGAAGCTTGATTTAGCCTGGGCTCGCAGACACAGCGACCGGCTGGAAAAGCGTCAGCATTTCCCTGCTGAGTTTGGACAGATGCTGTTTGTCTTTCTCGTGGCGGTGGCCAGATGCCTGGCCAGTGATGGATGGGAGTGTCACACAGGAGCTTCCGTGCTGTCACCATTGCTGGGTCTCTCATGGGGTGGAAAATTGGGGGAGGAGGTGACTCCACTGCGAGCTGAATGTCCTCCCCAAGGTGCTAGGACCTGAGTCAACAGAGATGGTGGGGTAGGGAGGTTGGGGGAGGAAGAAACAGGGCGAGACCTTGATCTGAGGGTGTCTTTGGTCCAGCTGGCAGGAGGACCTGGTTCTTCTTTCATTCCCAGCCTGCAGCCTCCGCACCGCTGGGTGCTTCTGCTTTGCCGCTTGCCCCAGCTCGGGGTTTGAGCCCCCCCAGTTTTCTTTCCTGGCACCCAAAGGCTCCAGCCTTCCTCCAAACTCCAGCAAGAGCTTCTCTGAGCCCCTCACCTGCATGCCCCACCATCCCGTGGGTGACAGGGTGTCCCCAGTGCCACATGGGCATCCCGGCCAGGGCAATGCCGGGGGGATTGCAAATCCGGGATGCCCATGGAAAGCTGCGTATGGCGCAGGCGGTTTTCGAGCCTGTTCATTTTCAGCCTTAACGATTCTTCCTTTCGGAGAAATGGCTAATGAGCCATGGGGATCCAATTATATTTCTCCAGTCAGCCTTTTGCCTCATTCCTTGCCATTTAAAACCAAAAAAAAAAAAAAGAAAAAAAAAGAAAAAAAAAACCCACAAGCGCCGGCATGGAGACAATTAGATCAGTGTCTCCTTAATGAGTTCATGGCTCCGGCGGAAATATCTGTCTTTGACAGGAGAGGCAGGAACCAAGCTGCACCCACGGGGCAGCGTGCCCTGGGGTGGGCACCATGTTCCCCCCTTTGCAGACCCTTGGCGGGGTGCGGGTGAGCCCGCAGGGTGCCTCAGCAGGTTGCGGGTTTGCTCTCTGCACCGGGTGCTTTGCACCACACCCGCGCGGATCCCCAGAGCCGCCCAGCTTTTTTTTGTTAAGCGCAGCAGCGAGCTGGGGTTTTACACCACGTTTCTGTAGGATCAGGGATGCTAATGAAGTCCAGATGCTCTCCAGCGCCAAATAGCCCAACTTGGGCGGAAGGCAACCCCAGGGTGGGAGAGGAACGGGGCCATCGAGGCCGGGAGAAACCACGCGATGCCGCTGGGAGCGTCAGCGCAGCAGTGACGCTCACCTGGATGGGGATGAGGCACCACGGGGTGAAAGATGCCACCAGCGAGGACCCTGTCGTCCCCCCCGGCGCTGGCAGACCCCGCACCCCGGCCGTGGCTGCGGCAGTGCTGCCGAGCCCCACGTGGCCCTGCCGAGCAGATTTTGCTTAGCTGCCTGGGCTATATTTAGCTGCCTGTAAAAGGGGTTAGCGAGCAGCGCTGGAGCCAGTGGCACAGCTAAGAATGTCAACGTAAGAGCAGCCAGGGATAAAAAAAGCCCAACCCAGGCGCTGGGAGCTTTGCACAAATCCCACTGGAGGTGGAGGCAGCAAGCAGGCAGGGCTGCAGGCAGCACCCGCATTCCCCCTGGGTGGTAGCACCGGGTGATGGCTACTTGCTGTCCCCCCACCGATTTGCCTGCGGTGATTTGGGGCTGATCTGGCTCCTTTGCCGCATCCCAGCATTCAGGCAGACAGCGAGGGTCTGCTGGAGGAGAACGGGGCCTGCAGCCTGGTGGTTTTGGTTAAATCCCAGGGCTTTGGGGGTAGGCAACCCCCTCTGCAGGCAGGGGACAGTGGCAGGCAGGAGGGACAGCCTTCTCCCCCAAGCTGGGAGGTGTTTGTGAGGCTCCCTGCATCCCCATCCAGGCATCTGGAAGTTACTGGAGCATGAACAACAGATTTGAGCTTTTGGGTTTTTGCTCATGAAGACATCTTTTTGGAATGCTTTCTTTATGCTCAGTTGACTCGAATGCACCTTTCTTCCAAAGGCTCTCCTTGCCTCTGGTCTCTTAAAGCAAAAACTGGGCAAATCCCACCACGGCCCAGCTCTTCCCAAACCCTCCTGTGTTGCCCCGAACTCTTCCGCGCTGCCCTGTCCTTGCCTGGGCTCACCTCCTGCCTGTGCAAAGCAGGCTGATGGCCAGAAACATCGGATTTAAACCAATATAGGAGGCAAGACATAGGAAAGGTGGTTTCTGGAACTGTAGCTATTTTGTCCCAGAAATAATCTGCATGTTCTGCATGTCAGTTGGGGCAGGTGATGAATATTTTGGTGGCTGGGCCCCGAGAGAGGCACTCAGAGTCATTCGATGGGGACCTCGTTTCCCTGGTGGGACCGCAGCTCCTGTGATCCACCACGACTTTGGGTCAGGAAAGAGCTTCTGCTGAAAAAAAAAAAAAAAAAAAGACATCATTATTTTGGTTGAATTTTCACATTCTGCTGGGAATGGCAAAACTGCAGATGACTTGCAAAGACCTGTGCAACTCATTGCAGGTATTCAAGCTGCCTTGACCTGCAGAAGTACGAAAAGCAGCTCTTGCGCTGTGCCCCGTTGCGGACGGCCGTGCCTGCGCCCGGGGGCTGCGCGGTTGCATGGCGCAGGGCGGGGGAGATCTCTACCACCCCCATCACTCGTGCCCGGGGGGAGATGGGGCTGCGTAATTGATGTGCCCTGCGAAGGACGGTGCAGCGAGCTCAGATCCAGATGGCTGAGTACCCGGAGCAAAGAGGACGCCCGGGAAGGGCGTTGCTATCTGCCGTCTCCTGTCGAGGTGGCACGGAGATGTCCAGACTTCTGTCTCGGCATGACGCTCCACCCTGCCTGGTGACAAATTTTCTCCCTGGGAGGTGTTCGCTTGCATTTTCTCTCTTATTTTAAATCCTCCAGGCAATGAGATGCTCTCGCTGCCGTTGGCCTCTCAGATCTCACGGGCAGGGCGGTTTTTCCCAAGGGCCGAGCACGTTTTCTGCAGATCCATTCCACAGGAGCTACCTCCACCGCTCCAGGGCTGGTACCCCCCATGCAGCGACGGCCCTGAGGCCGTGTCCTGCCCAGCATCATGGAAAGTCCCTGTCCCCAGCCAGCGAGCAACCTGCAGGTCCCCAAACCCTGTGACCCGTGTCCCGAAATAGCACCGTAACGGAAGGGCTGACGCAGCTCAGCTCAGGAATAACCTTTCCTCCATGCCACCTATGTGCCAAAGAGAAACCAGGGTCTTTACTGGGCTGGAAATTAGGAAGATACATCTGAAAGAGGAACAGCAAAGTGCTGCTCTCCCTCGGAGGTGACTTTTAGCCCAGATCAGAGCCCGCAGCGCTGGGCAGGAGAGTGGAAAACAGCCCTGCTCCTCCCCTGCCTGCACTCGTGGGCAGGGGGACGCTGCCTGCATCCCGGGGGCTGCCCCAGCCCTCCAGCTCCTCCAGGGTCGGTGGCTTTTAATGACCCTTGTGCTCAAGTGGGACAAAGCAGCTTGGCAGCAGCAGTGGGAGAAGAATAGACTCTCCCAAGCCCCTTTCCTCCCTATTCTGGACCCTTTTTTTTTAGGAGAAAATAGGATTTAAAGCCGGTGGCAGAGCAGGGAGCGGTCTGACGCCGACCTTGCTGGCTTCAGCTCCCTGATGGAGAAAGCAGGGGCTCTCCAACGCCTGGGAGGGCAGGGACAGTGTATTTTAGGTCCCCCATCAGCAGGGATGCTCACCCTGCCGGCAGCGCTCTGGGAAGAGGATCCCAACGTCCGCAAAGCCTGAAAGAGCAGAGGAAGAGCTGAGCAACCTTTGCTCGCGTGTCAGTACAGCACGGAGCACGGCGGCACGGCCCGGTACCAACACCGAACGGGTGTCGCCTGCTAAGGGAGCGAGTTTTCCTTCCCCAGCTGCCGTGCCGACGTGTTTTTGCATTGCTGGGGCTTAGTACCCCAGAGATTTGTGAGCTTCAGCTGGGAGTTTTGGGCTCTTGATGCTCACCACGTCCTGGATGCCGGCAGGTTCAGAGAGGTTAGTCGGTGTCAAACACGGAGGGACTGACACCCTGCTTGTGTGCCTCAGTTTACCCAGCTCCCCCAGCCCAGCCATCCCCAAAGGATCACGCTGGCAGAGGGAAGCGTTCAGCCTAGGTGGAAATGGGGACCGTGACATAGCTGTCCCCCAGCTTTCCCAGGGCAGCGCATCCCTTGGAGGCACCCAGGCGCGGGATGAAGGGAGACCCCCCCCAGGGGGCTCCGGCAGGGCCCTCCCCAGCCAGCTTGGGCTTCCCTCCTCTCCCCCCTTGTCCCCCCCCATCTCCTCCCTTGCTCCCGCACATCTCCCAGAGCAGAGGGACGGCAGCCGTCCCCCTCGCCCGCGACAGCCAGAGTCACATCCGATCAGGTGCCAGGCAGGATAAACATCGCCGATGCTCGGCCCGAGACTGCTCCGGAGCGGGGAGACAGTCAAGGAGAAAACAGAGCGTGAGGAGCTAAAAATAGCGGCTGGCGAAGGCTCCCCTCCCCGCCGGCCGCGCGGGAGCTGCCAGTCGCCCGTCACCACGCGTGAGCGAGCAGGCAGGATAAATGTCCCCCCCGCTGGCTGGCGGGGCCGGGTGACGCCAGCCCCCCCCAGCAGTTGGGGGGTACAGGGGCACCGGAGACAAGCATCGGGCTGAGACCAGCCAAGTCCCGGCTGCTTCAGCGGCCTCGTGTCCCTCTGCAACCCTGGCACGGCGAGGCACAGCCGAATTTGTCTTGCTGGCCGGGGCAGAGGCTGGGAAAGCGTCGCCCTTCCCGGGTCAGCAAGCTCTGCTGCGCCCGGCCGAGCCGCCGGCTTCTCCCCGTGGCCCATGAGCCCGGGGCAGCGCCGAGCTCCCCGGGGAAGGGCCGGGCCGGGCACCTTGCTCTGGGTGCTGAGCATCACCCCTGGCCCTCAGCAGGGAGAGGAGGTCGGCCAGAGCCAGGAATTTGGCAACGTGCCCCCAGCCCCGCTCCTGCCGGGAACAGCATCCCGGTGCAGGGCCAGGGGAGCAGGGACTGCATCGCACAGACATCATCCGTGCGCCTCGAGAGCCAGGAGGGGACATTTTGGAGCCTTTCGCCAAAATTGTCCCGTTTCCCTGTTGAATGTGCCGGGGGAGCGCCAGCGGCAGCCCGGGGCGGTGGGATAGCCTTCCTGCCTGCACATTTGGGTGGCTTCTCATGCAGGCGCGGGGCGGCCCTGTTCATGCCTGCCTCTCCCCTCCCTCCCTCCTCTGGCCCAGCTCCGGGGTGCGGATGGGG
>VZTL01023855.1:13316-26922 GCA_013400535.1 Scopus umbretta | reverse complement strand
CACCAACACCGCCACCGGTAGCAACATCAGCACCGGCACCGACACCAGCACCACCAGCAACATCGCCATCAGCACCGGCATCAGCACCAACACCGGCAGCAACGTCGGCATCGACACCAGCACCGGCAGCAACATCAGCATCAGCACCGACACCGGCATCAGTAGCAATGGGTGCTGAGCATCAGACACCGACAGCGGCATCGACACCGGCACCGGCACCAGCATCGGTGCCCACATCAACACCGGCACCGACACCATCAACACCGGCATCGACGCTGGCACGGGTATCGGCGTCGGTGACGACGTTGGCGCCGGCTCCGGCAGAGCCCAGGTGAGCAGCTGATGGGTGGCGGGTGCAGGTGCCGTGGTTGCACCGAGGCCTCGGGCCGTGGCGGTGGGTGCCCGGCGGTGCTGGGGACTGGGTGCCCGCTGCGGGGACCGGGTGCCCTCCCTGGGCACCTCCATGGCAGCGCGTCGGAGCAAAGGGAGGGGGAGAGGCAGGAGGCTCAGGAGATGGCGGTGTCCTCAGGGGTAGACGAGTTTTGGGGGGATGAAGCTTTGCGGCAGGCTGTGGTGCTGAGCAGGGCGGTGGGGTGACTCTGGAGGCCTTGGGGGGGTCCGTGCCCATCCCACCGGGGGCAGGTGGCTCCGGGGAGGATCGCAGTGAGCAGCGATCAGGCGCCGAGCAAGGCTCGTCCCTCTCGGGGTGGGCACTTCGGATCAATCCCCATGGTGGCACCTCTGTCCCATCCTGGCAGCCACCCCTGGCCCCTTCTCCCCGTGCCCACTCCTCCCTGGCAGGTTCTGGGGCCACCAATGCCCCCGCACCCTCCACCCTGCCCTGTCCTGACCTCAGCTACCCCAGCCCCCCCGACCCTCCTGGCTCCAGCCTTCAGCTTCCCGGATGATTTTGGGCCTGGGGAGCTGGGGGTCCCAGGCAGCGAGAGCCCACGGAGAGCAGGCGCGGGGCTGAGCGCTGCTCCGTGCAGGAACCACGCTCACCTTGTGCCTCCTCCCGGGCGAGCAGCATCCTCTAGGGAGGATCGGGCTTCCCCAGGCACAGCCCCTCCTCGCTGCCTTCAGGGCATTCTTTTGGCAGGCTGCCCCTGCAGATGCTTGGATCGGGTCCCTTTGGTCCCCGGAGCTGGCTCCTGTCCCCTGGCTGGGTGGCAGTGCCACCAAGGGGGTGACGGAGGCAGGATGCCCTGTGCACACCCCGAATACTCACAGCCCACGACCTTGGGGCTGTCCACCAAGGGACACCCCCACCCTTGCTGTCACGGGGGGCTGCCTGGACCCTTGCTGGGGTGTCCCCCCTCGTCACCACTGGGCAGGAGAGGTGGGAATTATAACCGGGAGGGGGGAACGGCTGTGCCACTGTCTCCATCCTTTATCGTCTCAGCATCTCCCCGCAAGAAGCAGGAGGTTTTGGAGGGGGGAGGGTGGTGGCAGAGCCAGGTTCTCCTCACTTTTTTAAACTGGGGGAGCCACAGCATTTCTTTCCAAGCTGGGCTGCCAAGAGGCTGTGCCCAAGCTGTGCCACCCCCCGCCCAGGACTGTGCCAGGCTGGAGCAAGAGACCTCACAAGGGTCTAAACTGGACGTTGGGATTCTTGCAGCTCCAAAAGCTCTGCCGTTCCCTGCCCAGATCCTGCCAGCCGCGCCGGAGGCTGCTGGGGTCTTTGGTGGCTCAGGAGGGCTGTGCCAACCCCAGCCTGGGGACCGTACCCGGTGTCCCCAAAGGCAGATGGCGAGTGGTGGGCTGGAGGGCGGAGGGGGAGGCGGAGGAGGTGGCTGGGAGCCGCGGGATGCTCGGTGGCTGTGGTCGTAGCCGCCCTCGGGGGAAGCCATGGGGTTCAGCTCCCGGTTCAGGGTTCAGTCGGTGAAGCTCTAGAGCCCGTTCCTGACCTGGCCCAGCGCTCCCTCGCAGGACGGAGCGCTCCGGTCCCCTGCGGGGACAGGGCACCATGAAGGATGGAGACGGGGGCCGCAGCCCTGCCCCAGCCTTGGGTCCTCAGGCAGGCTGTTCTAGTGCCTGGCTCAGCCAAGGGGCGATGGGTCCGGCTCTGCTCCCTCAGGGCTGAGGATTTCAAATCCTAGGGTAGCTGCACAGATTTCTTCCCTCCTCGGCTTTCTGTCCCTTCCCTGCCAGCTCCCCAGGGCTGGGTGGGTGTCACCGGGTGGCAGGGAAGGTGCTGCAACAGCCACCACATCGGGGAGTGCCGATGATGCTCCCAGCACCCATGCAGGGATGGGGGAAAACATCTGGATCACCTCTGTGCAAGGCCTCGCCATCGGGGAGGCTCATCGGTCCCTCCCGAGGGGATGCTGCCTGGGGAGCGGGACACCCTGGAAGATTTCCACCTCCCTTCTTAGATGAGCTGCAGTGGGAAGGAGAAAATCTGCCGGCTGCCAGGGAGCTGGGGGGAAGCACATGCCGGGGGCTCCCCGGGGAGCCGGAGGTACCAGCTGCAGCACGTGGCCTTGGAAGCCGTCAGCTGGCTCCGCTCCCCAAAATTAATTATCCCAGAGCCTGCACATGTCCTGCTGCTTTGGCAGAGCCGGGAGCCTCCTCCGAATTCAGTGCCACTTCCCCAGGGCACCCCGCTGCCCTCTCTGCCATACCCAGCTGGATGCAGGAGCACCCGCAGGCTGAGCTGGGCTCTCCTCGGTATGACCGGTCCAGCCTTTGCGGTGGGACCAGTATCCCCCAGCATGGATCTGTGGATTCACCAGGCAGGTGGGGACCTGGAGGAAGGGGATCTGGAGGAAAGGGACCCTGGAGGTGGTGAGCAGAGGGGTCCCTGCGCGGCCCCTGGACGTGGTGCAAGCACGAGCGCGGTGCCCCGGGATGGGCAACATGGAGCTCTGCTCACCCCGACCTGACGGCAGCAGGACAGGGCTGCGGGGAGCGGACAAACGCCCCCAACACCGGCAGCTGGACCACGGTCCTCTGCTGGTGCCACCAGTGGCAGCTGGAGAAAAGGGACCTTGCACTGGGAGAAGAGGCTCCCACGCTGCACAGCCGAGCCCGGGGCGTTTCAGAAATGCCTCGTGCCTCGTGTCACCCAGCCCACAGCACACAGCCCAGCGCGGGCTTGGTGGCACCCGGCTGGCACCCCGCGCCCCCACGGATCTCCCAGCCCTGGCCCCGAGCAGCCCACGGCCTGTGTCACAGCATCCTCACGACGCCTCGGGTTTCCCCTGGCACAAATCCCCGTGCGCTCCGCACCCGCAGCCAGGAGAATGAAGGATGGCCCCGTCCCCATCCCCAGCCTCTCAGATCGGGTCCGTCAGCTCCCACCCAGGATGCTCAGGCCGGAGCCGCTGATGAAAAGCTCTTTGGGGAGGAGGGAGCCTGAAACTGCTGAAGAATGAAACCGATTTAGATGTGGGTGACACGTTTATTATGCAAAATTATAGTTTGTGCCGTCGCTGGAGCAGCTAACTAAAGGTTACGGTGGGAGCTGTATTACCCAGGGCTCAATCACGGTAATTACCTCCCATTAGATCGCCTGCTTTGCAACGGAGTCTCGTGGCAGGGGAAGCTCCTGTTTCCCTCCCTCGGTTACGGGAGCAAGCGCCGATTTATCCGCCGTGCCAGGGCCCTCGCCGAGCGGGCTGCGGGTAGGTTTCCATCCTCCCCGTGTGAAAGGGCCGTTGCATTTTTCCCCCTGGACTCAAAAAGAACCTGAATGTGGATGATGGGACTGAGAGCGGACCCGTGGGGCGAGGAGCGGAGCCGGGCTCAGCGCTCCCACACAGCACCCAACATCCAGAACCCCAGGGGAAATTCCTTTTCCCCTCCCACCCTACCAGCAATTAAAGGTAATTAACTGAGGGGGGTAAGGGCAGGGATGCTCACAAGCCCTGGCAGAGGTCACAGCCCACAGGCTGGGAAAGGCTGGGCTGGCCAGGGAGCAGCTGGAGCCTCCTCCATCCTCCCTGGGATGCGGTGGGATCCCCCCCTGCATCCCTGCCTAGGATGTGGTGGGATCCCCTCCTGCACCCCTCCCTGGGATGCCTCCATCCCTTCCTGGGATGTGGTGGGATCCCCCCCCTGCATCCCTCCCTGGGATGTGGTGGGATCCACCCCTGCACCCCTCCCTGGGATGCCTCCATCCCTCCCTGGGATGCGGTGGGATCCCCCCCTGCATCCCTGCCTAGGATGTGGTGGGATCCCCTCCTGCACCCCTCCCTGGGATGCCTCCATCCCTCCCTGGGATGCGGTGGGATCCCCCCCTGCACCCCTCCCTGGGATGCCTCCATCCCTCCCTGGGATGCGGGACAGCATCTCCCATCTGGGAGGTTTAGGCAGGGGAACTCAAGCCCGTGGTCCAGGATGGGGACGGGTGCGAGCTGGGGGAGCTGCTCTTGGATGGGTGATCCCAATCTGCACCCAAAGCAAGGTGCTGGGTGAGGGTCTCACTCGCTGCTGTGCTCGTGCTGGATGCGTCCTCCTGCGTGGCAGTGCCGAGCTGGGTCACGTAGCTGTCACCTACCCGCTGTCACCGGGAAGCCAGGAGCTGCCGGCGCTGCCGGCCCTAAGGATTTGCCATGTTCCCACAGTAAATATCCACGACTGGAATATCGGTGGTGATTTTTTGGGTGCTTTTCGTTTCCCTGCGGCCAACGAGCGGGTGGGCTGGCGGGGCCGGCGGTGGCTGCAGCCCGGGAGGGGGCCTTTCTGCGGTCCCAGAGCTGCTCCCGCTCCGGTGCGTCGCTCAGCCCCTGTGTCAGACCCCGGCAAGGGCGCTGCCGGCTCCTTCCTCCAGGATGCCATATTGCAGAGCAGCTCCATCCCTGCCGGCGGCAGCTTTCCCCGAGCCCTGCCTGCATCTTTGCACAGGGACCTCGCGCTTCCCAGCTGATGGGGAACACGAGCCCCGCTCTATAGAACGGTAAAAGCCAGAGGTGCTTATTATTAGCACAAAGCGAAGAATTTTTCCTCTCTGAATTTCCCAGGGGAGAATTGGCATCTGCCTGGGATGCCCCGAGCACTGCTCCCATGGGAAAAGATGCCTCAGTTTTATCCACTGATGGACTTTCAGGAGATGCTGGCTTGCAGGTGCTCAGCAGGGCTGCGTTGGGATGAAATTACCGAGTCCTCCAGAGCACTCTTCCCCAGCCCAACCCAGGACTGCAGGACCAGAAGAGGATTCTCTCTGTGGTCAGTACCCTTTGGGGAAGCCAAGCCATGATGTGGGGCACGGTGGTGAGCACCTCGAGGTCTGGAGGCCCCCAGGCTTGGGTTGGCAGCATTTGGGTTTGCCCTGCAGGTGCTCGGGGAAACTTTGGGCTGGGACGTCGGCAAGTGCACGAGCTGGTTTCACTCTTACCCTCGAGCAGGCCTTGCTCTGATTTGTGTTTGCAGCATTATAAACCGAAATGACAGTTTATACAAATAGCCCAAAATCCTGTCTGGAATGACTCAGGTTGGACTTTTTTTTTTTTCCTGGCTTTCGTGAGGGTATTAAACAGAGCTGAACTCCGCCGTCGTCCCCGAGCCCGATGAGATGGGGATTGATGGAGCAGTAACGCACCCTTCCTTTCTCCCAACAACTCCATCCTATGGATTTCAGCAACAAAACCCACCTCTTGTGCTCATCTCCCTGTTGGCATCCAGGAATTACAGGGAATGAAGATTATCAGTGTCCCATTTTGGAATCCTTCATTCTCACTCTTTGCCTTGAAGAGGAATTTTGTACCAATATCCAACAAGCCTGGATGAGCCCCACGGCAGAGCCAGTGAAAGGAAGCATTTATGTTCAGTCTAGGCTGGCGTTAGCCAGGACACATCCCAGGTTTCAGCGTGAAAAAGAAATTTCTAAGTCTTACAGCTGGAGAAAAAATCCTAAAAAATAAGTCAACCCTAAAGCATGCAAAAAGGAAACAGTGGGTGAATAAAGGCAAGTGAAGGATGATCTTTAAAAGCATCCTTGTAACCCAGGGAAAGGTTCGGTGGAAGAATTCAGGACCGGGGTATGAGCAGGGATGGGGCTGAGCCAGGCCTAGTGCTGCCCACCGGCAGTGATGGGGACCAGGGAGGGAGGGAGCAGCAGAAAGGGAGAAGAGGGATGTCAGGGTGATGAGGGGGATGTCAGGATGATGGAGCAGAAGAAGAGACACTTCAGCGCGCCCCAAACGGATGGGTAAGGCGATCCAAGCACAAGCAGGAGCCGAGGAGAAGACGGAAAGCAGGTCGGGCTGAGCGGATGGGCATGCAAGAGCAAGAGCAGGGAGGAAGGTCAAAGCGCAAAGCAGGACACAACGGGACGGGGCTTAGAGGGTTACGAGAATTACTGCTGTAAGTACATTAGTCTAACGAGGAAGATCCGCGGCTCAGCGGCGAGGGGAGGTGGTGGGAGCCCACGTGTTGGATGCCTTTCGGGCAATGGTGTTTGCTGGAAAGTGCGTCAGATGGCGGGGCCAACCCCACGGGTTCCGGGATGCGCTGGACCATCTCAGGCTGGGCCAGAGGTCTGGGGAGCTGCCAGTGTAACCTCCTCTCTGCAAACCTGCTGGGACGATTCCTCAAAGCTTCGGGGAGGAGCTGAGGCCATGCGGTGAGGAGAATCCAGGGACAAATGGGAGGAAAAATAGCGTGAGACCTCGATGATGCTCTGAGCTTGCGGGTGCAGGTTCCCTTGGGTGCCTGCGCTGCTTCGCTCCGTGCTGTGTCACCATCGCTTGAAAAGTGCCAGGCAGGATCTCAGCTGGCCCAGGCACCTTCCCAGCCTGCCTGGAAACCTGGTGATTTAGGGACAAAAGTACCATCCGTGGTCGGAGAGGTTTCTCTGCTGAGGGCAGGCAGCGGGGTGCCAGCATTCCCCCACGGGCAGGTGCTGGCAGCTGCTTCCCTCCCGGCACCGCTTCCAGGAGGGATCGTCATCTCGAGGCATTTGGGTTGGGACTTCTCCGTGCCCTGGGCTCGAAGCAAAACCTGCTCTCCGTGTCGCTCTGCATCTCCACGTTAAATATTCCTGCACCAGCCAACATCCCTGGGGCTTTTTTCCCCTTCTCATTTCCTCCTCCTGCCCCGGAGACAATAAGTTCGGGACAATTTTTATTCCCATCCTTCCCTCTCACCTGGATCCTGGGAGCTGTTTATGGGCTGCTACAGCTTTGTAGCCCATTTCAGCGTGGCAGTGGGTGCCTGCTCAGCATCCCCTGGGCTCCTGCACTGGCAGCGCTGCCGCTACGTCGGGCAGGAACGCTGCTGCCTGCAGCCACATCCCTCGAGATGAAACTGCCGGGACCAAACCTGCTGCCTCTGTGGGAGATCTCTCGGCTCTCCAGATTTTATCCTGTGTTTAATTATTGCCATCTGCTGTTCCAGGCTCCAGGGGCTGCTTGGTTTGTCTGGTGGCTGTTGGTCTCTGGTTAAATCAGCCCCGTTGGATTTTCCTCCCGTATGGACTCGTTGATTTTCCTGGATGATGCTCTCATCCCTTTCTGATCTGGGGCAGCTCCTTCCTTCCCGGCTTGCAGCGCTCATTTACTTCAACGTTATGGTTATGCTTTGTAAATCCTTCCCATTTTTCATCACGTTCATTGTCTCCTAACAACATCAACGCTGTGGGGTTGCGGGTGGATTTTCAGAGGGCTTGCGCTGGGCTTGCAGCGTCTCCCAGCCTGTCATCGGCAGGGCATGGCACGGACCCCACGACACATTGAATTAAACGAGCGTGAAGAACCCCCCTTACAAAGAAAGCCAAGAACATTAAATGGTCCAAACCCACACTTCCACATCAGCTGACAACCCGTCACCCACTTTAAAGCTGAAAAAGCAAAGCCGTATGCCCATGGCTGAATGAATCCTTAACAAAACTTGGCAGCCATCGCTGTAACATCCTCCCAGTCCTCAGCAGCCCGGAGCGTTTGTGGTTCATGTGCCCTGGGAGGGGGAATGCGTTTGGCAAAGCTGGCCAGTGTTGTGTGACCATGGTGGGGACCGCGAGACGTCCCGTGGTCCCCATGCTCCAGGTGCTGGCTCCGGCAGCAGCCACCGATGCTATTTTGGGTGAGCCCATGAGCGTGGTCTGCTCCCTCCCGCCCCCCCGGCGCCCCAAGTTGTTGTGTTAGAAGGGACATCCCTGCCTCGGTCGCTGGGGAGGATTCATGCTGCCCATGGAGGCGTCTGACCCAAGCTGAACCCTTGGTCTCTTCGGCTGCTCCATCCCCGGGGTGGTTCACCCCTTCTCCTGCTCATTCAGCCTCTTTCTTCCTTCCTCCAGAGCTTTTATATCCAAGGAAATGTGAGGTTAGGTCGAACCTTCAAGCAGGAACGATGCCACGCCAGAGGGAAGACCTCCACCTCCAAACCCTGCTGCCCATCTACCCAAATCCCTACGGGAAGGGACCGAGCTCCTCCTAAGGCCCTTGGCTGGTTTCCTCCCATTGACGGCAAAGCCCGGGTCTGGCACGGGGTGGCCATAGCCTGTCCCTGCCCATCCCTGCCTGCGCCTGGCGTCACTGCCTGCTGGTGGCAGGGAAAGGGGTGGCTGTTTCCAGCCCAGGTCAGTCCCTTGGCTGGGTCCGTCCTGCAGCTTCCCTGACCCAAGGCTGGTAGAAGAGGAGGAAGAGGGGGAAGGGGAAGAGGGGGCTGGGGTCCTCTCAACCCAAACCACTCTCCCCCCCCAGGTCTGATGCTCTGGGTCTCAGTCAGAGTGTCCAGCTGTAGCACCTCCTTCACAAGCCATGGATTTGGGCTTTGCGGGGCTTGGATGAGGAGGTTTGGAGCAAAGAGCAGGCAAGTAGGGAGCAGGGGCTGGGGCAGGAGCCCTTCCTCCTGTTGCCCGCAGGTGTAGGAGCTCCCCAGGCTGCTCCAGGCTCCAAATACTGAAGGCGAGCAGTGGGGCAGCACCCAAAACAGGGGTCAGGAGATGTTTCCTGCAGCAGATCATCCTGCAAGGAGCTTGGATGCCGAAGGCGAGGTCTAATCCTGCCCAGGCTGCCCAGGCAGCCTGCATGCTGGGCACGGGGTGGGGATCTGCAGCAGCACGTGATGGGGCACAGCACATCCCGGCCGTGGGGGGATGGCAAAATCTCACTTCTCTGCACTATCATCTCATGATCACTTTGCATCTTGGCTGCTGGCCTTCAGCCAGACCATCACCTTCCCCTCTTGTGCTTTGATCGGTCATCGCCGCAGCCAGATTATGTTACTGAGGATCCCCAACCCAACCCAAGCAGCTCAGCAGGTGCCCATGGTTCTTGCCCGTGTGGCATGAGAGCGTCAGGGCTCAGCAGCACCACGGGGATGGAGCTCTTGTGTCAGGAGGACGTTGTGTTGCATGAAGATGCCCGAGGATGGGGTCATCCCAGCCTGGATATGGCCTTGTAGGACATTTTCTGGTCTCCTGGGTGGCTCTTTTGCCATGGTGGGGCTGGCTTGATTCCCAAGGGACTTGACCAAGGGGACATGACACATCCCAGCGCCATGTCCTCCTTCCACCTCTTCCCAGTGTCTTCCACCGCAGCCCATCTCCAGGAAGGATTAAGGTTTATTTCTGCCCTGCCCTCCCATATCCCATTAGGGGCATTAAAGCAGGAGTCAGCAGCCCCGAGGACCTTCCATGTGACTCCAGGAGCTTTTTTCAAGCTGACACCACGTTAAGCTTCCCAGAAACGGTCCCTGCTTAGAGGGGAAAATCCCCGCTTGCCCGGCAGAGGCCGAGGGTTTATGCAACACTATTTGCCCAACGCTGGGTCGGATTTGCCGCCTGCAGGGCCAGGAGGACGCGGCAGCGCTCAGCACGGGGCGGGCATCGTTGCCTTGGACCTTGCTCCCAAGGGAGCCCAGGGATGCAGGGGGGTGGGGGACAGACCGACGGCCTCCCCGTGACAGTGATGCTGCATCCCAGGAGCGCTCGGGATTCACCCCCCCACCTTGCCATGACAACTCCCCAGGGGTTTCGGTCCCCTCCGGGGTCCCAGCAGCTTTTCCATCCGTGCCAGCGTGAAAGCCACGCTCCCTCTGCACGGCTTTTGGGTGCGTGGGGTGAGCGTGTGGGGTGCAACCCCCGCCTGCGGCCCGGGCACCCCGTCCCCAGCGTCCCTGGAGGCGTTCAGCTGCGGGAAGGAGACGGGCAGGATCCAGCCTGGTCCTGAAGGCCGGTTACTGCCTGGTTCTCCGGCGCTTGAGCCAGCAGGAGCCGCCGGGGCTGCCGGGAAGGCCGCTTTGATCCAGCCCCGCAGGGCTCCTGTCCTCCTGTCTGGCTGGGATGTGCAGGGTCTGTCTGGCCATCTGCGCGTCCATGTGCCCACGCGTCCGTGCACGCGTGCCTGCGTGTGCGGGCATGCCTCCATGCGCGCGTGCAGGGCTGCGCCCGCGTACAGGCGTGGTTGATTTTAGGCATACGTGTGCGTGCAAACATGAGTGTGCACACGCGTGTGCATGCGTGTGCTTGTGCACGCTCCCGTGCTCACACCATCGTGTGCGCCAGGCGTGTGAGCCCCGGCTCGCCCCAGCCCCTGTTCCCGTGCCAGGGAGACGCGGCGGGTGCTCCGGTGCCCTCACGGATGCGACACGCCGCCTGCCCGTGTGCCGGTGCCCGGAGCAGGGGCTGCCGGGCCCAGAGCTCCCGCGGGACGAGCAGGCACTGCTGTGGGGCGCTGGGTGCCAGATGAGGGACGTGAACTTGAACGCGTGGCGTGTGATGAGAAACTCCATGACCGGGAGGTGACACGGCTCCAGCACTAACGGGAGCTGGCAGGAGCCCTTGCACTGATGTACGGGTGCACACGCGTGCTGGCGGGCATACAGGGCACATGGCATGCCAGAGAGTGCCATGCATGCACATGCGTGTACCATGGGACACCATGCGAGCACACGCGTGTGCCAGGGGATGCCATGCGTTCACACACATGTGCTACAATGCACCATGCATGCACACTCATGTGCCAGAGGGCGCCATGCAAGCACAAACATGTGCATCACGTACGCAGATACATGTGCCAAGGGATGCCAAGCATGTACATACGTGTGCCATGGGACACCACGCATGCACATGTGTACCAGAGGGCACCATGCATACCCATCCTGGGGCTCAGCTCCGCTTGCATGTAGGCGTACACTCACACACGACAGCCCAGCCAGAGGGGATGCACGCAGACATGCACACACATGTGCCAATGCACACGCATGTGCCAATGCACACGCAAATGCTTGCAGCCGTAGATGGCACACGTGCATGAACAGCGGTGCAGGGAGCATCCCGCCCCCGCCGTGCCTTTGCTACAGCCACCGCTCGCGGGGCCGCCGACCCTGCCCTCATCGCACACCTGAGCCTCGCTCCGTGCCTCAGTTTCCCCACCTGAAAAGGGCCCGGGCCCTGCCCGGTGGGGGGCAGGCGCCCCACGACTAATCACCTCCCGGGTTAATCATTCATTTCTCCTCCTCGCAGGCAGCCGGGGTCACTCGTCCCTCTCGGCACAGCGCCTGCGCCCAAGGACTCGGGGACCTTGGCTCGTCCTCCGCCGGAGGGTGATTCCCAGGGGGACGCTGGTGAGTTTATGCCCCCCCACAGCAGGACAAGCTCCCGCCGCCACCAGCTTGGGGACAGCAGCCCCAGCATTGCCACCTGCGTCCGGCCTGGAGGGGACGGGGCTGCTTGGGTGATGGTTTGGGGGTCCCCGCACCCCATGAGCGGGTAGAGTGGCTTTGGGGAGGGTGGAGGCCACCCCTGTCCCTGCAAGGTGCTGCGCCACCCCCGTGTCACCTCCCGCCTGCAGCTGCAAAACCCTTCTGCAAAGGTCAAAATGATTTCCCAGCGCTGAGCAAACATCCCGGTCAGGCCCCGGCAGCGGTGTGCGCTGGGGTCACATCCACGCCAGTGGGATCTGCAGGGTGCCCGGCGCCGGGGGCTTCCTGCCCGCTCGAGGGGAGCCCAGCGTCACCCCTGCCTGCCCCGGCTCGGCAAGAGCCTCTCGGCGAGGGACGCGGTGGGGTCCCCAGGTTGAGGACGGTGTGCCCGTGCCCCGCGGCACTGCGGCTGCTCCCGCTGGGACCTCCCAGCCTCCCTGCTGTCCCACGTCCCAGCTGGGCGCCACCTCCGTGTCCCCATCCCTGCTCTCCATCCATCCCTCGCTGCCGTCACCTCCTCCTGCCTGCCCACCAGGGATGAGGGTTCCCTGCCCTTCACGGTGTGGTGTAGCCACCCAGGGTGCTGGGTGCTACGGGTGCCCTGCGTGGGGACACAGCCTCGCCCACCCCCAGGGCTCCCCGCTCCCTCCGTCCCTCCCCACTGGCACCAGCCCCAGGAGCCATCGCTGACCCCTTGCTCTGCCTCCCCTCAGGTCGCAGCCAGAGGGGACCCAGCCGGCAGCCCCCATCTCCCGTGGGGTCCCTCGCTGGCTGGGAGACGTCCGGAGGGGGAACCGCCAGGCCGGGGAGCGGAGTGGGACCCTGGGCACGGGGGAAGCGCAGCCCCAGGCCAGGCTGGAGGGTGCCCGGTAAGGCTGCTCGAGGTGGGGAGGTACTAGTGGGATCCCTGAGGACCCCCGCTCCCAACGGTGTGGTGGCCACTGGAGGTCACAGCATCCGAAGGTGCCAACCCTGGGGACGGGGGAGTCCGACGGGCAGGGTGGCCCCTGCCTTCGCTCCTGGAGAGCCTGCAGTCAGGGTGGGCAGAGGGGGCTGTAGAGGGCTTAGCCCTGCTCCCCGGGCAGCCGCAGGCAGGGGATGCTGCCTGCCCTCAACTAGAGCATCCTGCCCGGACCAAGCCACCCTCCGCGCTCAGGGGCTGGGTGCCACCTTGCCCAGCGGCGCTGACGGGCGAGGGGACCGTGTCTCTCCAGGGTTAGCATGACCGAGGTGGAACCCGTGCTGGACTTCGCATCCTCCGGGAGAACAGGCCGGCGCAATGCCCTGCCCGACATCCTGGGCTCGCCGGCCGGCGTCAGCCCCTCTGACCTGCCCCTCAAGCTGGCCGAGATGTCCCTGAACGCAGGTAGGTGGTGGGGAAGATGGAGGACGATGCAGGCCGGCAGGAACCGGGGTGGCTTACGCCCTCATCTCTCCTCGCAGGCAGCGCCCAGGAGATGCAGTCGCCCTCGGCGGAGGTGCCCCCTCCGCAGCCCCCCAGCCCCGAGCTGAAGGACACGTCCTAACCCCGCTCCTGGGGGGGACATGGCTGACCAGCGGAGGACAGAGGCGGCTGGGGAGCATCAGCCCAGCTTTCCTGGCACGGCCGGAGTCCGCTGAGTTTTCCTCGGTGCTACCGCGGCGAGACCGTCGGGCGTCATCCCACCCCACCATGGGGGGAGCATCGCGTGGCGGGGACCTGCCCTGGCGAAGGGCGATGCCCACCCACGCCCGGGGCGAGGACCCGGGGCGGGGGGGAATTTTTTGCCTCCCCGGGGGGGAGGAATATTTTTCTTCTGGGGCATTTGGCAGAGCCGAGCGCAGGGGGTTCGCCGCGCGGGGGGCTTTCTCCTCGTCGCAGGAGCAGCCCGCGGGTGTTTCTAGCTGAGTGTGGTGTTCACTGTGATGTTTTGGGTACCACCGCCGTCTCCTGGCCTTTCTTCCTGGGTGACCCAGGAGCCTTTTTCCAGAAGAGGAGGGGGAAAGCACCGCACAACCCCAACAGCCGCCCCCCCCCCCC
>VZTL01023854.1:241-14685 GCA_013400535.1 Scopus umbretta | reverse complement strand
AAAAAAAAAAAAAGAGAGAAATACAGAAGAAACACTACACAATAGCCTGGAAAAATGTTCTGCACATTCTCTGTATGCTTTATCTTCCTTATTTTCCCCCAAGGAAAGAAAAATATGATGTAATGTCAAAAAGTAGAATATTTGGCCAATTTATTATAGAGGAAGAAAGCAAAATGCCTTACTGAAAAGTAGGACAGTTCTACCAAAAGTAGGACAGTTTACTGCACATTAAGTACCTTTGGATTATGCGTATTGTATCATGCTTACTTTACACATGCAATTAGTTCCAGTGACTTCAAGTGGGACTTCCCACATAAGCTAACTGAGGAACATTTATCCCACATGATAAAGCTGTGGTACCATATCAAATAGGGTCAGAATACACCCCCATCAAGAAAAGAATCTGGAGAAGAACTATAACTGGTTGAGCTCATGTAAAAAACAAAAATGTTGCTAGCACTTAGTCTAGAGATCAAATCAGATGAGAAAAACAGTAGATCAGTGATGCTGGAGCAGGTTACGCAGATTAAAATTCTAGACCTGAGCAGCTAAATTTAATCTCAGAATAACTGTGCAAAACCTGTGAAGCTTCTGTGCCTTTAAGGTAAGCATAAGGATGACACCATTTCAGTGTTGGCAAAGGGTGCAAAAGACACAGCATGATGGAGAAATTTTTTTCTTAAATGCATTTTTCTTCTCTTAATGTATTAATGGATAAATTAATTTTTAGTGTTCCAATGGCAGTATTTGCAAGAGCCGTTCTCCAGAAGCAATGGATCTGTAAGTATATCACATGCAGACTGATTATTTATACTCCATAAGGTAGGCTGTTTGCGATGTTGGGCTTTGCCCTCTCAGAGGCTGTGTGTGCATGGTCCAGGTAAATCACCTCTGGCTAGACCTACAAAGGAGCCTAGTTCCAGAGGAGAACCTAGAGCTTTGAGTTAGGCTACTTAGCTCCTTACACTGCCCATGGGGAGTTTGTACAGCACAGGATTCATAAGGACCAGTACCTTGAGAATCGGTATTGCCTGTGCTGGAAATAGAGGCTGCTAAGGAAAGGATACCTCCCGAGTCCCTTTTAATGTTGATAAGAAGTGTAAATAGAGAGCTCAGAGAGTAGAGTGGTTAAGTGAGTGTATTTGAAGGTTGGTAACAGCTACTTGATATAAAATGATTGACCTGCTACCTTGAAGTTTATAGCAGGCAGCGTGAAAACATCAGTCCTGCAACTGGTGCTCAAAGTACGCCTAAGTCCTACTTAGTTGCCAGAGCCCTTATTTGGATATAAGCCCTATGCTCTGGCTCTCAGATCCACATCCATAAAATACTATAGCCAACAAAGCAATGCTATAGATAATGCATACATAATGTTTTACACACTATCAAGACCCAAAAGCACTAATAGACCTTAATGAGTGGTGCAGTTGATACGCCTGAGGGACAGAATGCTATCCAGAGGGACCTTGATAGGCTTGAGAAGTGAGCCAATGTGAACCTTATGAAGTTCAACAAGGCCAAGTGCAAAGTCCTGCACCTGAGTTAGTGCAATCGCCAGTATCAGTACAGACTGGGTCCTGGATGGATTGAGAGCAGCCCTGCAGAGAAGGACTGGGGATACTGGTAGATTAAAAAGTAGGTATGAGGTAGCAATGTGTGCTTGCAGCCCCAAAAGCCAATCCTATCCTGGACTGTTCCATTCTTGTGAGACTCCACCTGGAGTACTGCATCCAGCTCTGGGATCCCCAGTGCAAGAAAGCCATGGACCTGTCAGAGTGGGTCCAGAGGAGGTCCATGAAAGAGATCAGAGGGCTGAAATGCCTCTCTTATAAAGAACGCATGAGAGAGTTGAGGTTATTCAGACCTAAGAAGAGAAGCCTTTGGGAAGACCTTAATGCAGCCTTTCAGTACTTACAGGGGGCTTACAAGAAAGATGGAGACTTTTTACCAGGGACTGTAGTGATAGGACAAGGAGGAATGGTTTTAAATGGAAAGAGGGTAGATTTAGATTAGATTTAAGTAAGAAATTCTTTACGATGAGGGTGGTGAGACACTGGAACATGTTGTCCAGAGAAGTTGTGGATGTCCCATCCCTGGAAGTGTTCAAGGTCAGGTTGGAAGGGGCTTCGAGCAACCTGACCTAGTGAAAGATGTCACTGCTAATGGCAGGGGAGTGGACTCTCTGATCTTTAAAGTTCCTTTCCAACCCAAATCATTCTATGATCCTATGATAATGGCCCTGACCAGCCTCAGCTGGGACAAACACCCTGCCCATGGTCCCAGAAGCTGTATTTCAGCTGGGGCTGTGCTATGTTGCAGGGGTGCCTGTGCCTGACCCTGCTCCTCACTGCTCTGATTGACTGCCCAGCCTCCCTGGGTGGGACCCCAAGCTCACGCTGCAGGCAGCCTGCCTCTGGCCCTGACTCCAAAGTGCACCTCAGACTTATGTGACAGGTATTTCTGTCTCCTGGGTGGACCCCAGACCTGACTTGTTACCTTGCCTTGTCTGGGTCTATTAATGCAACCTGCCTGTGTCACCACCCTGGCCCTGTTGAACCGTGCCCATCAGTATGGGTGGCTCTTGGCTTCCCTCTCGTCCCTCCTCCTGGGGCAGCCCCCACTCCTGCAACTTTCTGATGTGTAGGTCTTTATGCAAGGGATCACCTGATCTATGTTGTACTAAAAATCATCCAAGACTTTGGTTTTATCTCCAGGAATTACTATTCTCTGTCATTCTCCATAGAAGGGAAAGCTTAAAGCATACTGACCTGCCTCTTCAGTAGAAGGACCCCTTCAGACACACCCTTCTTACCTGTATTTTCAACAAACACTTAATAAGTCTCTCTTAACACAGAAAACCTTGTGGGTATTATGCATAACTTCAACTTAATCCTTAACATTATCAGTTTTGTATGTGCCAAGCAATGACGTCAACCCTGGCTCCTGTCCCTTTCCCCCCTCCCTGGGAGACCTCCTTAGGCTTGAAGCAGACCTAGAAATCCAGCATGATATGAAGGCTGCTTTTCTGACATGATTTCTCAATCCTTTTAACCCATTCCATTTAAAAATTATCTTACACAGACATATCTGTGAATTTCTAGGAGGTACGCTGAAATATGAACTGACTGTGCAAAAAGTATGTGGGAGAGTGAAGGTGAGGGCTTATTAAGTATGCAGAAACTTAATACAACTGCAGTGCACTACTCCCTTCCTTCAAAATAAAAAGATGTATTTGCAAGCAGGGCCTGCTTGGCCTGTCTATCTGATCTTCCAGTTTTGTTTGTGTACAGTCAAAATGATGCTTCTATTGGCAGGAAGAAAGAGCCTGTGCTCCTTTACAAGATCATCTATAGATATAATTTTAAAGGAGTAATTTCCCTCCATCTGTGCCAGAAACAAATGTTAGCATCCAAGGCACAGAAACCATGATTTTCTTTGATTTAAATTTGAAAGACTTAATAACATGAGTTAAGAAAGGCAGTGGCTGTGAAGAGAAGTCTCGGAGCACGGAGATGGGAGTCAGTAAGATCTGAAATGTAATTTAAATTTGAGAAGTGGTGTAGCCAGAAATTAGGTTTCCTTTGAGGCCTCTAAGAGATTGAAAGAAAAAAGTGGGTTCTCTCACAAAAAAAAAAAAAAAAGCTGTGTCTGACCCACAAAGTGTCTAGCTGGGATACAAGTAAAACAGGCAGAGCTTCAAACATCAGAACTACCATGGTTCTAATCTAATGAAAGGATTTGCTGTGGGGAGAGCCAATGTCAGTTGAATGATGAGAATTGTAATCTTTAATATCACCTTATCTCTTCAAAGGACCAAAGGCTGATCCCAGGTTCTCCATTGACAGGAAAACATGAATAAGATGGCTCACCAACTGAAAATACCAATCTACAGATACATCCAAAGTCATTGAAATATGAAATGACACCTCTTGACAATCTCCTGTGCGCGGACTGAAACTGTCTTTGTCTAACAGGTAGGAAAATGAGGTAGACCATGTATTAAGTGATTAAAAAAAAGAAAAAAAAATGAACAACGATGAGATTTAAATCTTGTCATATGTTCCAGCAGCTATGCTATCTGTTAACGACTGAGAATCTAAATGTTTGAAGTATCCATAACAATTGCATGGATCTAGTGAACACATGGTTTACCTTTTTCAATGTGAAAGTTGGTACTTTAAAGAGGTAGTGAATGGAAAGCCAGGTAATTTTTAAGTCTAATTGTTCATTATAGCTCTTTGTTGACTCTATTTTAAGTGGCTCTTTTTTATTAGTTTAACAGTAGAAGATTAAACTTAATGAATGTGCTCATTAATGAAATACTGCTAAGCCCTAAACCCATCCATTTCATATACTACTTTACTATGTACCACTGTAATAATATAGATGTTTTAAATGCCTGTTAAAATAACAGTAACTGAACTGAGCCAGACTGCCTACATGCAGCAGGGTTATACTGAAGGGAGAAATGGTTGATGACAGGCAAACCAGATGCAAAGAGAACTGGAGTATGCATTAAAACCAACTAATGGGCAAAGTACATTTAGAAGCTCAACTGGAGGAATGACCAAGTGCCCTTAATGTAACAAAAAGTGCTGAGGGGATGCATCTACTGCCAAAACATTGATCTGCATGTAGGTTACAGCAGAGCTTTATGGACTGCCCCGCTGTAAAATGAAGAGCCCAGCTATCACCTGCTAACTCTGTGCTGAAAGTAGAAAGCCAGGAGAAAAAGTTGGGTGCATTTTGCCAAGTGTATTGTAACCCTCAAATTTTCCCTTTAATATAAAGAATCTCTCAAAGCTGTGATTTTTTGATGGGTGTCTCAGGACAGAGAGACAATTCTCTACATGTTTTTAATTCCTAAGGATTACAGGGGAGTATGTGGGACCTCTCAACTGGCTTAGATGAAATCTGAGGAGCAGCATTTTATTTCCTTTGGTTTGTTTTTTTTTGGCTTTTTACATTTTTGTCTGAGTTCTTCATCTAGCGATCTTAATATTGCATTATTGTTCAATACAGTTAGAATGCTGTAGGCAGCTGTAGAGAGACGCTACTTTGAAAACAGGCACAATGCTTAGTCATATGGAATTGAACAGCCCTCTGGAACTCCTAGCTGACTAAATAAAAAATTTTACTTTGAGAAAAGTATTGAGGGAGCTTAGGGGAAGTGATTTGTTTTTGTTATATAAACTGTTTTCTAAAAAGACAAAACTAGAAATTATCACAGGCTTTGAAGAATAAGTGGGAGAGTTGGAGTCTCTCCAGCAAAGACAGAAACATTTGTCAGCTATCAGAAGGACTAATCTTCTCCAAATGTTTGAGGAAATATGGTCAAGATCAATTCTTTATTCTCCTTCCTGCCAGCCTTGTCTGTTTAGCTGATGGGAAGGCTTCAAGGGGGTTATCCCACACAACGGAGAAGACCTATTGGTCCAAATACTCTAACAACAAGTATTGTTTGTACTTGTAACAACAAGTATTGGTCCAAATACTGTCCCAACAAAGTCCAAGTTGGCATAAATGTAATGCAACTTTCTTCTTGCCTAAATGCTGTGGCTTCTGAGACACTGTAGCAGCTTCATTTAAGAATGAAGATTCCAACAACTCAGATAACAGTCTTGTGATCTCTGAAGTTCTGTGTGACACTGAAAATATTTTCCCCAGAAATAAACTGCAATAGATAAAATAGCTGGAGTTTCCTATAGTTGTTATTTTTTACTTACAGTTCTTTAAAAAGACACATTTTGATTCTGCAACTTCTCATTTGAATATAACTAAAATTGAAAAATGCATGTATTATATAATGCCTATATGCATCCTTCTGCAAGTGATAGATTATTCACTACACTATTTTATTTATTTAAGTGAACTCATTCTAGCCCTTATCCTGTTACTTTCAAGTTGATTTCTATTCACAGTACCTCACTTTTGCAATAAGTATCTTCGCTGTTTGTGATGTTTTCAAACATGAATCCATTTATTATGTCTTGATTAGTTACTAGACAATCCAGCTACAACTATATAGTAAAGCATAATAAAAGACTCCATTTCTGAATCTGTACAACTACATCGGTGCTATGTAGTTTCACAGATGCATTGAAATCATCTCTAATTTGAGTAGAGTTTATATAAATAAAAGTTTACTTTACAAGGAGTGTTCTTTCTTGCCAGCCAAAATCTCCCAGTCCTCAAATTATATATGATATAAAATATCATACATACAATATTACTTCTGCTGAGCATGATAGAACTTATTAGTAATTATATTCCCCTCTGAGTGATTCTTGCCTAACTACATCGCATATAAGAACAGCAGAATTACTGCCGTGAGCAGAGATTCAGTTTTAAGGGGGTTAATGGTGTGAAGAAATTAAAGAGCCATGGACTACAGCCCTAGTGAAGTTCTGGACTACAGTTATTAAAATATTCACAGAAACAGGTAAATTTCTGCAAGCTGAAGTGTCAGGTATATCTAAATAAACAAATATTTAGGCTCAGACACCTCAGACTTTAAATCAAACAACATCTCTTGAGGACTTTGACTTCTAAAGGCTACAGATTTTTTTTTTTTAATTCTAATATTTCCTCGTTGGTTTGTCCCTTCTGACCTTGACAAGGATTTTCGGGGTGGGGGGGAATAAAAGTAGTTCATCATGCAATTGGTGAATGAGGAACTTTTAGCTGTCATTTCAGCAATCCCATTATCTGTTTAGACATTTTTAACTAGACAATTAAGCCATGTTTTCTGTACACACTAATTCTAATGACTGTGACTGAAACCATGATTTGCACCCTGAGAAGTCACTGAGGCCCTGAATGGGCACAATCATTTCCCTGTAACCTCTGGAAATCCTTTTTTCAGCAAGTGCTCCCCACCACTACTATTCTCTGCCTTTGAGGAGAGATTATGCAATGTACATATTGTATTTACATTCCCTTTGCTTGCCCTTTCATAATGCACAACTCCTTTCTAAGCAGCTGCCAGTGTTTTTTCCTATTTTATGTGTGTCCATCCACCTTTTAATTCTCTCCTTTCTTTGTTTGGGTCTCAAAGGGATTCCTTTCTGCAGATCATAGGAGAGGTTTGCATGTCTAAGAATAAAAACCACTGCCAAACATGCAAATTGCAAACAGGTGCCAAGATGTCTTGCTGTTTCCCAGCATAAGGGAGAGGTTCCCAGTACAGTGAAGAAAGATCATTACACAGAAAAAAAAGTGGGATCTGTTGACAGAAACTACAGTTTGAGTGCCATCAAACATACCTCATTCCCTTTCCCTCCTAGTCTCTTCTCTTTCACATGACTGCTGTTCAGGATTTCACTTTCAAAAAAATATTTGGCACTTGTATCCAAAAAGACAAACAAATATGCAGAGAAAATTTTGCCTGAGTAAGTGAACACTCCTATTCAAAATTCTGTGGCTAGATGAATGGATAAGTGACAACAGTGATGAATAAATAGTGCCTGGGCCTGCCAAAACCCAGCATTAGAAAGTACAAACAAAGCAGTACTGAAAACAGATGGATTCATTTTAAGTTTTATCCATTTTCAGTCAAGAGATGCTAATGAGGCAACTTCACTTTGTACCATGACCCTGACACATTGTGTGCTAACACCAGCAAGGAGCTGGACTGACGCGGGGTCTGAGCGCCAGCACGCAGCTGCCTTTCCGCAGGACTAAGTAATTATTACCAAAACTACAAAAAAACACGAATCTTCCTGCTGAATAATGACAGAAGTGAATTGCGATAAGCATCAGAGCTATGTAATTCCAGTAATTAGGTATTTGTGAGTATTTGCACTGGGTTCATTGCAGGAAGCTAAAACATGGGGATTTGATTGCTGGGGGCTGGGTTGCTGAGATGAACTGAAATCTGGTGAGATTTTACAGGCACGGGAATTATATCAAATCAGACCCATTGCCTGTTTACTTTGACGATGGCCAAAACTCCGTGGGTATCAGAGGCAGGTGCAGTCTGTTCAGCAATTGGCAGCAATATGATATGGCAACTTTTTCCTGAGGAAATCATTCTTTTAACTGCTCCTCTTAGAATCTAAGTAACAAAGGTTTTTACGAAAAATATAGGTTATAGGAGTTTCAAGTTCCAACTGGTTAAACCAAATTTTAAATATAATGAAGTTATGCTTGAAATAAAACTCCAGATTTGAAAATTATGTATACTTGGGAAGCTCTCATCCAAATACCCAAAATACAATAATGTGTCTGGACGAAAAGCCAAGAAAAAACTTATCTACTTGTCTGGACATGTGGATTCGGATACTGTTTCTCGAAGCAAATTATAAGAGAAATAACATCTCCCAGTGACAATCACTTATTGTTAAAGTTCACAGGGGAACTCTCTAGCAGTGGATCTCAACTTTCCTGTGGTCTAGTTCCCCCCCAGAGACTGCTGCTGCCTGCTGCTCTTCTTCTGCCTCTCCTCTCCCTGTGCTGCACCTCTCTGGCTCTGTCTCCTTCTCCCCTGTGCCTTTGATACTGTTTCCTTTCGGAAGGAGAGTTGTTCACCTGTTTTGCTCTACAGCTTCCTCCTTGCGTCATTGATTGCTCCAAGAAAATTATGTGTATTTTTAAAAAAAATTGTATTACGTAGAAGTGATGTATCAGCCTGTGCTACTAACAGATGAAATACCTTCTGATAGAGCTATGTAAAGTCACTTTTCACATGCATTTTCCTTCCAGGCATTGTGAAAACTACTTCTGGCCTTTGATCCTGTTCTGGGAAGCTCACATGTGACCTGCATATAATTACGGCCTTCACAGTCAGCACTGGTGGGATCTGTGTCGGGACACCTGCGAGCTGGAATGTGTCTCACCTGTTGAAATAAGTATTTTATAGCTACATGAAAGGTAAAGGAAATGTATAGCTGTAGAAAGTAAGACTATCTTAAAGAGAAGCCAAGAAAAAACAAACTTTTGACTTCTCAGCCAGCAGAGAAATCAAATCATAAACCAAAAGTATTTGAAAACAAAGCCCAGGACAATCCCTGCCTTTCTCTTCCACTTTTCATGTGATATAACTCATCTTCAGTACACTTAATTATCTTACAAGGGTTGTTGTAAAGTAAGGCATTCATTTGAAGTATATTTTCCCTACAATAATTTTGTAGTACTGTTACTGGTATTGCTAAATGAAAAATTGACACTAATTCTTTGACTGCACTAGAGCAAGAGGCCTAATGGCTTTGTCTGTGCTTAGATGTATTTGCTGAAAGGAGTTTAATAACATAATAGCATTGCTGCCTTCTGCTGTCATTTCTTAGGTTATCTATCATCTAGTTGATTGGACCAAATTCCTGAAAGAGTTCTGGTATTCTAGATCATTTCCTAATCAAATATGGTCATGTTACTTATGTAATATTCCTTATCCTACAGGGGGGAAACATGTTTATTATTGTTCATTCCATGGGGATTTTGAAATCAAAATCATATCACAGTCCCATTTCGCATCCTTCCCTATCCTTGATTCACTTTTGTGTAGTCACTTGGAGACTGCTATCATGCTTGCATTTTCTTATCAAGGAAACTGTGTTATCAAATATATATAATTTGTTGACCAACAGCGGGGGCTTCATGAGATTGCAGAAGAGCCATATACAATATTCATCACCACATCTGCTAACTTTTCTTGATTATTGTTGCAGTTTTGTTGAATTAGGTGGCCCAACAGTTTTCTATCAGCAAGAAGATGATGATAGCCATTTAAGGCGAGCAATTACTAAGTTTCCTGGGAACGGTCCAACCACAGGGAATATTCCTAATTTAAAGAAGCTATAACTGCCAGTATATATTTTTTTTCTTAAACCTTTCTAACTTTGGCTATCAAATGCAATAATAAATTGTATTCCCTGTTGTTCTTGTTCAGGGACTGTGGCTAATCCTGGAATTACTGGCATCTATATATCATTTTAATGGTAAATTACAGCTGGGATATGCTAACCCCAAAGTGTGAGTAAGAACTGTTTCTAAATGATTGGAAGCTTCTTGGCACTTTATAGTTGATTGATAGTAATTACCTTAGTCTTCATTATCTTTTGATTGTGTAAAATTTGTGCTGTTTTCTTAGCACCAAAGCTGATTGTTCTCTCAACAAAAGAATGGTCTTTCTGGTGCAAATTAGATTTCAACTAAACCTTATTTTATGTTAACACCCCCTTCGTTGACAACTTCCTCTCCTTCTCCCCTCCCCTCCAGTTTTAGCAGAGGAATGGTTGAAACCTGGAATACCAATTTTTCATTAATATTTCCATGGGGAAGATGTAATTTCCTGACCTGCTCCAAAATAATTTACATTTCAAACTCTTTCAGCTACTAATTTGACCAAAAAGGTAATAAATAATATAAATATATTAATGGCCAAAATATGTTCTCTCATTTTAGATATCTTCTGCCCAGTTCTCTAATAATGCATTCTGGGATTGCCTAACAAGAGACAAAGCACAAGAAATACAAGAGTGTAACTTGGAGCAAAATTTTTGCTACTTTTCTCTATTGCCAGTAAATGAGATTAGAGTAACTGTTTATACATCTGTTAAAAGCTAATTTCCTTGAAAACAATAATGAATAATGACTTTGTCATTTGGAGGATGGTAGAAAACCTGTAAAGAGGTTAGAAATTGACTTTATTTCTCAAAATGGATGGCTTTCAGGGCTTATGCCCATGACATGGCTGTCTAAGGAAAGGTAAAATTAGAGCTTTATTTAGACAAGGGCTAATATTTTAAATAGTAATCTAATATTTACATGCAGCTGTGAATTTGGCCTTTGACTGCCGTATTTTGTATTGTTGTGTTGGTTTGTTTAATAGTAATTAACAAACAGCCTTCCTCCTTGGAGACATCTAAATTCTGGAAGTTTGGAAAGCTTTTGAAACTTCTCAACAAATGATATTTTGTAAGTGTGAACTAGAGTCTGAGGAATAACAGTTAGAAGAAATAGAAACTAGAAGCTATTTTTAGAAGATGATCCTTATTGTATCTGTATAGATAAAGGGTATACACGTGTAGACATGATACTTAGGGACATGGTTTAGTGGTGGACTTGGCAGTGTTAGGTTTACAGTCTGACTTGATCTTAAAGGTCTTTTCCAACCTAAATGATTCTATGATTCTATAAATAAGTTTCTCTGAAATCTGTAGGATATATTTCCATAAAGTGCTGGGACTTTATACAGACAATAGCTTGTTCTTCCTCTGGTGGTTTTAAGTTTATATGATACATGGGGTCAAAAAAAATTGTTTCTTCTTATGCTATTTATTCTATTTGGTATATATGTTCTCCTTTAATGACCTTTAATGGTTTATTAGTGTTTTTCAATAACATATGTTGCAAAAGACAGCTTCAAATAGTCTTTGACTCCTGACTGAAAAATCTGTACCCTCTCTAGAGAGAGCAGCAGAAACAATGTTCTAAAAATGTGAAGTATCCTTATTATTTCACTAAATATATGTAGATTTGGTTCACAGTTTCTCTTTCCCTTTGTTCATTTGTTTTGTTGAGGGTTTTTTCCTATACTTCCTAATATGCTTTTGTAAGGTCCCAATTATATGTAACACTTCAGAATATGGGTCAGTTTAAGAACACTAGTAATGCTGTCTCCACCCAGAAAAATCAATTTTGCATGTGCTTAATTCTCGTATTAACTAAGTATTTTCTTATTCTGTACATGCCTGTCTAGAAGAGAGAAGACTTAAGTAAATTCAGTAAGCCTGAGCACTTTGGTGGAGTCTTGACTTTAGCATAGGTCTCTATTTACATTATAATTGTATGTATTTTATCTTTCTAAAACATACCAGAAAAAAACTCTACCACTTTCCTAGCTCTGGCAATTATTCTGTGCTTACTTGCTTTTAATTTCAACTTTTGTTCACTCTCTGGGAATAATCACAAACACCATAATTTTACAAGTTTTTTTTATAATTGAAAGAGTCCCTTGCTTCTGTATTGTAGGGTTAGATTTTAATGGTAAATCGTTTCAAAATCAACTTCTGGTTGTTTCTAGGAACACCCCTTAGTGCTGTATGGAGTTCTTATGAATGGTGGGCATAGGAAAAAATTCTTTCTCAATCTGAGATGTAGCTTAGAATGGTCTTTGAGAACTTCCCAGAAATTAAATTTTCATAGTCAGGATTCAACTTGGATTTCCCCTTAAAGGAACCATTGAAGGAACTAGTGAACTTAAAATGCATACCAAGTGACACAGAGTTTGATAAATTACCAGGATAATTCTGTTCTAATTTAGAAGAAAACAACAGTCCAACCTCTTCATCTTCTTGAAGCAGCAATAATATTCTAAATCTATTCACATCATCCAAATACTCAGAGACTTTAATGAAAGTTATGCTAATCAAGAAGTCAAACAAATAGCACCAACTGTGAAAGCAAGCCTTAATAATGTGCCCTTAATAATGTGAAAGACATGATATAGCCAAACCTGATCACATGAGTCATAAATTCATTAGCTTGCTCATCCTAAAAAAGCTGGAATTTAAGTCAGAAATATGGATAATCCAAACCATCAGTGTGGTTTGTTTTGTTTTGTGAAAGTCTAAATATCCTTGCTGCTCTGTTTTCACTGAGGGCCCAGTTTACGCTTACAGAAATTGTAGCTGGAATGAGTTTCCCTATATAAGCTACCAAGGCATATATACATGTATATATGTGTGTATATACAGATACATACATCCATATATGTAATATAGGTATGTAAATATTTTTATCTTGATCTGGTCAAGTATGGAGTTCAGTAAGCTTGCTCATATGCGGAAGTTCCGTACATGTATTTGCAAGACAGGGAACTAAATATTGAAAGAATATGTTAAAAATTGAATGGCCTATATGATTTTTGTTTTATGCTGGATTGGATTTCAGCCAGTATTTGAAAAAGCATCTGTTTTATATAAAATATTAAGAGGCATAATGGCAACAGTGGCCATGTATCTGAAAAGCTTGTTTTATTTCAAGTAGCCAGAAGCGATATCTTTCCTCCCTCTTCTCCCCATCATTTCTTTTTTAAAACTGGTTCTAAAAATAATTAGTGTCAATGTCCAAAGTGTAATGTGACGACACAGTTTTATATTGCTGTTGTGGGTAAGTTCGTTTTTATTATTACTTTTACCGTGAATTTGCATGTGTATATTTTTAGTCAGTTACTTATCAAATATGAAAAATAAATAATGCTGCAATATTGTTTTTAAATGACATATAATATTTGTATTATTCATTGTCAGTGAATGATAAAAGCAGGTTTTAACAGTAGACAGATCATATATGATTTGGTGCTGCAGTCCATGTCAGCTTGATGAAGGCAAGATGCAGCACTTTTTTTTTAAGGTAATTATTCTCCTAATGGATGTATTTGCCCTGAATAAACCAATTCTTCCTCTCTGTCAATTTTAGAATCATAACTCTTGTCTTCATTTAGGGAAAGAAAATTTAGACACTGGATGAAAATTCCTTCCCTTTAATAAAATGAGGTTTATAGTTAGCCTGATGAAATAATCTGTTGGGGATGTATGCTCCAAATGCTGTGTTTGGAAACCTTTTCTTCATAAAAAGTGCAAGAGAAATGGATGGTTTTGTTCAGCTATAATTGTATTATCTAAAGGTTTGTCTGAAAGAGAGTGATTGACTTTGTATCTTCAGTTGATTTATCTTAACTTTGAATATTCCTGTGTAGACATAGCCCAAGAGTAGAAATTTGTATGCAATAAATAACTGTATATGTGACCACCTATGTAGGATGGAGCAATGTCTTCTTTTTCTTTTGTGTTATTACAGTCTAAATAAACTCAGAAATATTTTATGATGTGCTGTGATGTAAGAACTATTTTTATATCCTGAATGGATTTTAATGTCTTTAGAAGAAAAGTGCACGCGCCTTCTCTCTCTCTCTCTCTCTCATGTGCACACACATTCTGTATGTTATCAGAATAAGACAGGAAAACATATTCAGATCCTTCTCAATATTTAATGAAGATGTGTTACTGACAACTCAAAAAAGCAAAAGTGGCTACACAGGACTATTATACGAACCCTCTCCATCCTGATCAGTATTTCAACTTACAAGTGCACGTGTTCTCTAAAGTCTTTTAGACAGGCTTTCTTGTTTTGAAGTGGGCTGAGCATGACTTCGTTAATGTTGGCATTAAACACGTGGCTTGGGTTTGGGGTTTTTTTTGTTTTTTGTTTGTTTGTTTTTTGTATCTCGAAAGGCAAATTTCACTCTGACAGTGAATTCCAGTTT
Organism: Scopus umbretta; assembly: GCA_013400535.1. Taxonomy (NCBI): domain Eukaryota; kingdom Metazoa; phylum Chordata; class Aves; order Pelecaniformes; family Scopidae; genus Scopus; species Scopus umbretta. The sequence continues at coordinate 419 of VZTL01023854.1, read as the reverse complement.
GGTTGTTTAGTGAGGGTAAATTCTTACACCAGCCAAGACAGAGCTTGCTGGAGGGGTTTTGTTTGGTTGGTTTTGGTTGTTTGGGATATTTTTTTTTTTCCTTCGGTAGTGACACTTCAGTATTTTCTGAAAGTAGTGCTGCTTTGGAGCCTGGAACTCTATTTGTTAATTTTCATTT
>VZTL01023852.1:0-20451 GCA_013400535.1 Scopus umbretta | reverse complement strand
GGGGGAGAACTGGAGCCGGCCCGGGAAAACTCGCGAGAGTCGACAGGGAAGTGGGCAGTGTCCTCCCCCTGGGATTGGCCCCGCTGCTTGTCCGTTAAAGGGAGGAGGCAGGGCTGAGAGGCCATCCCGCGGCGTGATTGCGTGGGCCGACCATCAGTCCGGGGGGGGGAGGTGCCCTGCGTCCGTCTGTGAGCGTGGATTGGCCACCTGAGCCGTCAGTCAGGGCCGCAGCGGTGCTGCGTGCGCGGCGGTGCGCTAAGCTGCTGGGCCCTCGGCGGCGGTGGCCGCCGCTTCCCGCCGGTGGCGCGGAGCGGTTGCTCCTGAGCGGGCTCGTGGCTGTGGGGCCCGCGGAGGGCAAGGCCCGGGGAGAGCGGGGACCCCCCCCACACACACACCCGTTTGGAAACGCGGCTGTAACGCAGCCCCCCCGGTACCCTGTGCCGCGGGGTAGGGTGGGAGAGGCGAAGCCTCTGTGCGCCCTCGGGTGCAGCCTGGGGACCCTCCTGCCGGGGTGCGCGGGGCCGGAGCCCCCCTGGAGGGCAGGCCCGGGGACGCAGAAGTGCAGTGAGAGAGCTGAGGGGAGCATGAAGAGTAGCGGTGGGGCGCTTCAGCGGCAGGCAGCGGACTGCTGCCTCTCGGTCTCGTGGGGCTTGCAAGTAGTTTGAGTGCGACTGCCAGGCCAGGGCAATGTCGCTTAAATGGCAGCTCGTCTGCACGGACATCAGGGCTGCCAGGTAGTCACCATCCCGGCCGTGGGAGGAGGTGAGCCGGAGGGGGGCAATGGGGATGTCTTGGTGGGGTAGCCCTCGGCCTCGGCCGCGCGTCCACCCAGGCTCACCCTGCAGGTGTCCTAGAGAATCATTTCTGCCCGTGAGTCCTTGCCAGAGTTCTCCAAGGTATGAGGCGTATTGCGCCTCTTGGCCACGTAAAGAATTTTCATTTGTGGCCCTTGGGAAGGCTTGCTATACAAGACTTAGTTTAACACAACTCTGTGCTTTCAAGTATTTATACTATGTGTGAAATGGTTTAGTTAAAAATGTCTTTAATGTCCATTTATTAAAACACAGCCTCTCTCAATGAGCTCTTTACTGAATAACACACCCATAGAATATATGGTTGGGAATGAGCTCTTGGATTTCACAATTGAATTCCTAACTGTAACAAGATGCCGAATAGCACTAAGGGAGTTTGCACGTACCCTTCTAATTAGGAAGCTTTCTAAAATCTCATTCTTTTGATGTTTGGATGTTTCTGTACATTTCCAGCCTAAATTGTTCTTGTGCCAGTTTTGCTCTTTTGCTTAAATAGCCCTTCTTTCTTAGCAATGTTTACCGCCAATTATTTTTTAGAAAGCAGTCATACTCCCTTCATTTTACTAGGCTAAACAATCTAAGCTCTTTTAGCCTCCTCTCCCTTTCCCAGAGTGACCGTTAGGAAACGCAGGATTCTCCAGTTCCCTCATCTTCTTTCAGGACTAAATTGAATCAGGGGCTGGAAGACTGAATTTGGGCAAGGCAGTCAAGCAGGAATTTTAGATAACGCACAATCGCTGGAGCACTTTTAAATAATAGACTTTTTAATGATTATGGTTAGAAAAGACACATAAATTGCTGTAGCTTAAACTTTTTAAATGAAAGTCTGTGAGTAAGATGACAAAGTCTGGAATGTCAACATTTCTCCTGAATCGAACAATTCCTAGGCTGGTGATTTCATAAAGCCTCAAAATAACACACACAGCATCAGTAATGCCATTCCTTATTGCGTCCACGTTGCTCCAGCTCTTCTCGAACATTTCTGTAGTCCTATTGACAAACACTGCGGTGCATCTAGAGACATCCAATAACCGCATTCTGCATTTCTGAACTACTGCCAGCCTCTCGAGTAGTGGACAAGATATGTTCTTCTGTGCATTAAAGGGATCCCTGACTGCAGAATTGTCTTGGTTTCCTGATAATTCTCTTTTAGATCGTGGCAAATTTATTCACAAATTGCATAGATACGTTTTAATCCATTCACACATAAGCTTCAAAGTCTGCCTCTCACATTTTCATCTAATTTTCTTTGCTTGTGCCTGGTTTGTGTCAGACATACAGTTATGTTCAATTTGGGAATAACAATAATTAATACGTTACTTTTAGACAGAGTGTGTAGTAGAGAAGCAATCCAAACCACTCAATGTGACTGTGGAACTACACAACATTTGTTTGGCAAATGTAACCTTAAGCTGTTATGAAAGGATATGTTTTGCTAATCTAACACCAAATTGGTGGCACGTACAGATATTAAAGGCTGGACGTTCCAAAGTTACTTCCTCGCAGTACGTTATTATTCCTGTAATTTGTTGTTTGCAGAAGGCTTGGTTCAAAGCCCTAAATAAAGGCAGTGGAAGATTCCCACCGTGTGCAAAGTACTTCAGGTCAGGCCTACGTTGCAAGAGCGCTAAATGTTTTAAAAATAGATATTGAGACAAAGTTTTCCAGCCCATGCTCTTACAACATCAATGGAGCAAAAATGGAGCACGGCAGGATATTTGCGTACAGACTTTGCTCAGGCCTTACTATGTGGAGTTCAGCAGAGAACGAACGTTGCAGAATTCTGGTTTCTGAGTTCTGTGTTACATACCCTGAGTGATGACTTCCCAAAATGATGAATGAAAGAGAGAAAGCAAACCAAAATGTGACGCTGTTGTTAATTTACTCGAAAGAGAACACGTTCCTTTCATATGTAAAAGGTGCATTCAGCTCACTTCTCTTTCAGTAGCGTGGCTTTTTTATATATGAGCACGTTTTCAGCTACAGTCTGCCTGCGCATATAAGCAATGAAAGCTGCCTTTTGCACAGATGCTTCACATAGCAAGAGCTTAATTTTCAAGCCGGTGCATGGGGATTTATCTGTACCGCTGCGGATGCGTTTTGGGGAGGATATGTTATCTCATGATGAGTAATGTCCTGCTAGTAAAACGCCAGTATCTTAAACCATTTTGTACAAGGTAAACCTCACAGCTCTCGTATAAATGTAGGAACAAAAAGCTTCTCCTTTACTTAATAGATCTGTGGTATGTGTTTGTGCCAACAACCTTATTACTCATGCAAGACCTGCCAACCAAGCTGTGATAATTTATGTGAGAGAAATTTATATTAAAAATGTGAATGGAGTTTTAAACCTCTCACTGAAATACCATGCAGACTGCTTTGTTGCCAAGATGACATACTTAAACACTGCATTAAAGCAATTCAAGATGAATGACTCTCGCCACAGGTGGAGTTTAGCTGGGAAAGGGGCAGGAGACAAGGCACTGAATCTTAACACTAAGATCAAGCATAATGTATGTTTAATAGCAGAAACATTTTCTATAAAGTGGGCTCCTGATTCAGCAAAACACTTCAGACACTCCTTGCTCGTGGAAACTTCAGGGGCACAGGCACAGCCTTAAAGTGAGACTGCCCAAATCCCGTGTGGAGCGTGCCACCAATCAGTGTGAACGGCAGGCAAGTTTGTGCTTGAACGTGGCTTTGGGATCACTGTTAAAACGAGCGTTGACATAAATACTGAGCGTGCTTGTTCAGCAGTGTCCTAGGTAATCCACGGGGACAGAACCCTTTCGCGTTTGGGGCGGGGACTAACTTTCTCTGTACGTTTGTGCAATGCCTGGTGCAATAGGGCTCCACGATACTCGTCGTTAGAATACTGTGAAATACTAATTTGTGTTAATACACTTGCTGCAGCTATTACCCAGTTTGGAGGCTGTCTGTATTTCTCTTAAAAATGTGTTTAAAAGATAACCCGCTAAGAATACACTGAGAGTGAAAGCTAATGGAAACATGAGTAGCTACAGTCGCTAGACCCCATTTCGCCAAGTCCTTTTTCCTCCAGCTAGCCTTCAACAAACTCCTTTGCCTTCAACATGCATTAAAGTAGCACAAAGTTGCATTTTTAGATACCCACTGCAAATACATACCTGAGCCTTTTGTGCATGCCGTCTGTGCATTCACTTGTGGAATACTGTTATTTTCTGCTTCTGTCCAAAAGAGGAATAGCATAAACTCTGGCAATTTAAATATAAAACCATAATAAAACAGGCCAAAAAAAATATTTTGAAGCACAAAAACTTTTCCAAATACATCAAGAACAGGAGATCTGCCAGAGAACATGAGGAACTAGGCAACAGAGGTATAACAGAAGCATTCAAGGAAACCACAGGAGAAAAGCTAAGTACTTTTTTTCTACCACTGTTTTTTATGGTGGATTTTGAGGTGATTGCCACAACAAAACCTTTTTTAGGGGCACAGTCAGAAAAAAACATTCACAAAACTTAGCATATACGGTTTTGGAGCCAATCAGTGAATTGTACGGTACCTGCCTGCCAGGACAACGTGTTTCTCACCCCGGGGTTCTAAAGGAACTTGGATCTGAAATCGTCGAACTATTAACTGTGCTTTGTAACTTATAGTTTGGAGTGAAGTCCGTTTTGGAGGAATGGAAAGTGGCATATGACATTCCAATTTTTAGAGAAGACATAAGGGAAAACCTAGAAACAACAGACCAGTTGGTCAAACTCACGGCTCATCACCATATAATGGGAAAAGATAGAAACTGCAGATTTGGTAGTGCTTTAAAAATGTCAGCAATGTCAGCAAACGTTGATGAAGAGGAGCTGGCTTATATAGACTTTGTATAAAGATGGGGACACTGGAGTCCTTCTCAGCCATAATCCAACTTCCTGTTGGAATAAGACCAAGTACATACCATCTTCTGCTATCTCCTGCCTCCTCTTTTTCTCTTCCCAGCTTGCCTTTACTCTCAGTTGAATTTCCACAGAAAGGAAGTCCAAATGTATGGGACAGAGGGAGACAGAGCGTGTTCCGGGTATCCTCTGGGTATCAGTCTGACCAATAAGGGGACTGTAGACGTGGCTTGAAGAACATTTAACATGCAGCCTAGATTAAGCAATCGAGTACACGCCATTTCCCCAAACATTTTTACAAAGCATAAGAGGGGAGCTCCTCTTGGGATTAGTTATTGCTTAGAAAGGAAGATGGATGGGGAAACGATCACAAAGAAGGGAGTAACCCGTGAGAGTCCAAAGGGACCTATGGTTTAAAACGTGTCCACAAGTGCTAAGTGAAACAGGATTGAACAGTGAGATAACAGTGTTTTCTGGAATTATTCAGGAAAACCAAGACCAAGACTGCTGGCACAAAATAACAAAAAAATCATGACAAAGACTGAGTAGGCGATAACATGGCAGCTAAAATGCAGTGCACACAGATGTCCATGAGAGGAAAATGAAAAACCTCTCTACCTGTGCAACATAGTAGGCTCTAAATTAGTTCATATCGGTCAGCAAATGTATTTTGGAGTCACCATGGATAGTTTTCTGAAATTGTTATCTCGGTGCTCAGAGAGACAGTTAGGACTGATAAGGAAAGAAGAGAATGAAAAAGCAAACATAAACCATAATGCTACTGTATAAATCCTTGGGAATCATGTTCTTTCCTTTAATACAACACAAAATTCTGCTTATAGCACCTCAACATATGGTAGCATCTTAAGCATCTGAACAACATATGAAAAGACAGAAAAAAGAGTGACCGGATTGATTAGAATGATGGAGTGCCTTCTAAGTAGGACAGATCAAGTACTCCGGGACTACCTGGCAAATAGATGACAAATGGGAGACGTAATACAGGTATCAAAAATCATGTCCAATATGGGAAAGGTGAAGAGGGAACAATTACTCATTTCTTATGAGAATTAGGGTGAATCTAATAATATTTTTCAGATGGAGGTGTAAAACAAACAAAAGGAACTGCTATTTAAACAACATCTGCTGAATTTGGGCAATTCATTGTCATGGGATATTTTAGTGCCAAAAATACTAAGGGCTGCAAGAAGTAACTAGACAAATTAATGGAAGAAAAGGCTGCTTTGCAGAGAGATGGACAGAGCCTCCAATTCTGTCCTTCGATTGCCAGAAATTGAGATGGTAAATAGGAAGAGAAACGAAGCTGTAACTGCTCCGTCTTTATATTTCTACTACACGCAACTGCAGGGTGCCAGGTTATCTGGACGTTTAGTGTGACTCAATTCAGTCTTTCTGATATTACAGCTGGAGCAGAAAGACGTCTGTCTCAGACTTTTTGCTTCCTGTCATATCCTGTGGGTATTGAATGTGAGTAATCCCGATAAACAGTTTAATGAATCAAACATCTAATGAAGATTTTTAGAACCTTAGAAGCAATTTGATCAATGTTTTGAGATGAGATCCACAGTGATCTTATTTTAGGCAAACCAGTTGCATAGATATAAAGCCAAAAATGACCATTTAGTTAGACCTCCACTTTGACTTAGCCCAAAGAACCTCCCCCAGTAATTTCTGCAGCAAGCCTATAACTTTGGTTTGAGCTACGTTGCATGTTTTAAAATAGTTTTTGCCTTTTCTAGGTCCATCATTAAGCAACCCAGCACTAAGAATTGCCACCAAAGCCTCCTGGCTTTGCAACTTGTCAGAAAATTTCTGGAATATTTGAGAGGAGAGGAAGAAACATGCAAAAAGCAAGAGAGTACCAGTGGGCTCAATTTGTAAGAAATTAGTTCGATTCTGCTATTGATTTCTTTCTATAGTGACAAAAAAAAATTCCAATTAATATTTCAAAATGAGCAGCTCAGGCATGCAGATTCCAGCTCTACAGGCTTTAATGTTTTGGGGTTTTTCTCCTGACTTTACATTGACCTGTATCTGACTGAATTCTAGGTAATTTTCAGGAAGGTAGACAGTTTTCTTTCAAAGCTAAAAGTCAGATAGCAGTGATTTGAATAAGGACACACATGTGCACAGCTTGCTGCATTTTGTACTCGATGCTATTTACATTTCTGTTGCTAAGATCTCCACTTCTGAGTGAAGGCCACAGCATTTTATTCTCTAAGGGGACAAAGCCTGTGTAGATAAGCAATACACATTCCACCTCTGTAAAGAAGTTGCTTTTGCTGGTTTTGTTTCCTTGACCTGGAAGGCAAGCACTGGAACGAGTCCGGGCTTTCAGATGGGCAGTTTTCATATTTCAGGTCCATTTCAAGTAAAACATCTTGAAAAACACGAATACATATAAAAGAAGGGAGGAGAAAATGGCTGCTCTGTCATCTCTTTCTGTTTAGTTGCAGGGGATTTAAAAAAACACTGTAGTTCGGTTACTTTGGCCTTTCACAGGCTTCTTTACAAAAGTTGGCAGAGATTACTCACTCATCTGAAACACAGAGGAGACCGTATGTCACCTCTCACCACTCTGCAGTTTCACAGTTGAGGTTTTGAGGTCAACATTGTCTGCCAACAGCAAGCATCAGTGAAAGGCTTTTCCCCCACTGGTAAGCCATAGCCAGAAATGCAACTCCAGTCCTAAAAACATCTTTCGTCGTTGCAGTATAACATGACATGTTTCAAAAGTAAATGTTCTTTACAAGTATCCCTAAAGAGAAAAATAAAAGAGTGTTTATTGACTGTTGTGGTTTGCTTTTACCTTGCATTAACAATCTACTTGAGTATGCAGTACAGAAAACTGCCAAATTTGACCTTTCCTAAGAAAAAGACAAAAGACAGCACAGCAGCAACTCAGCTAAACAAAACATACGTGCAAACTACTTCCTGGTACACCCACATTCTGGCCTCCCTGCAAAGAAATTAAAATTGTCAAGAGAGATTTTCGACTGGTTAACTTCTTCCAGGAACTGTACAACTCGTTCTGAATTCTTGATTCATAGAACATTCACTTTCTGGTTTCCCGAAGTAGTTCCAAAGTTCATGTTATAAATAGCAAAAATTATTGGAAGGCTTGAGCTGATCGTATAGAAATTAGCCAGATTAATTATAATAAAAGGCATCACCATTTACACAAAATTCAGCTCACTGCATTTTCTAATAGGGTGAAAAAACTTTTCAGATCAAGACCGCAAAAAGGTTGTATGTACTCTTTTTTATTTAAAAATATATGTACCCTGAAAATAGCGTGGATGGAGTGTACCAGATGACACCCTCTGAAACAACCAGCAAACACAAGAGGACCGGAGAGCCAATGGAAGTTTTCAAACTATTTGACTGCTGCTACAGGGACAGAGCCCTGAAAAGATGCTTTCAGAGACACAATATTGGCTGCTGGGTTAGCCAAGACGTAGAAGAACAGAGAAGCCAATCAAGGGTGAAGCGTCAGCCCTATGAACTGCCATCTGCATTGAAAATAATAAAGCACTGTGTGGCATTTACACCGCTATTCTACCTGCAGCTACCTTACTCAACCGCAAAGGGACCACACACTGAGGACAGGGTGGCTCGGTGCTTCATCTCTCTGGTGACACCACCACCAAGGCTACCAATTAGTTGCAGATTTAATGTGGCTTTTATCTGATCCATAGCAGGTCTGTAATGTTGCCCACAGCTCATGAAATTTGGTTATTATCTAAAAATCTTAGCTTTCATCTACTACTGTTATAAGCAGCTGTAGTACTGATGATAAGAATGATAATGACAACGTTTCTAGTCATAATAGTTGTGGGGACTTGGAAACATGAAAGTCAAAAAAGCAAGAAAAAACCCAGAATGCAAATTAAAATGCAACTGTATTTCCTATTTCACAGTCTTGTAAACAAACTCTTTTTTGAGTGCTTGGCTTTACTAATAGTGTTGCTACTGATACTCCCCAGTCACCTTTAGAACAGCAGAAAGTGTGCATAAAGTAATCCCTCTCCACTTCAGAAGGTAAAAAATCGGGAGCTCTCTCTCTCCAGCTCCGGGCTCTGTCACTTGCTGGACTGCTGTCAGATAGTTTTTCAGTGACGTCTGCTGCCCTTTCTTAGGTTCTCAGAAAACAGGGTACTTGTCCTGATTCCAGTGGGCTTTTGTTCTGGAATCACCAGACGGGACCCCCAGCAGTTCAGAGGAACAGGAAAACATCAAGTAGTGAGGGGTTGGACTGAGGTTAGGGTAGAGTTGAAAGGCACTTCAGGGGATGACCTCGGCGCTCACAGGCAGCACTGTCAATCAGCTACCCTTTTTTCCCCCAAGATAGGAAAATGAGAATCCCCCCACTTTACACCTTCCAGTCGGCTAACAGGGGTGAAGGAGTAAACAGATCTGAACACATCTCTGTCTTGCTTGGAAGGTTTAGCAAGGACAAATACAGAACGGGTAACCCTGGAGTCTCCTGCTACATATTGGTTAGCGCCACCAGGGTAATGCAGATGCTTCTGTAATTGCTTGCTAGTACGGATCAGTGGCAACATACAGTGTCCTTATGAATTGCAAAGAAATTGTATCTTGGATAATTTTGGATTAAGCACAGTGTTCTCTAGAGGTACTCTTAATGAGGGACATACTTACCTTCTACTTTGTATTCCTGCCCAAGGCAGCACATTTCCATGCCGTATCATGAGGACTGGCTCTGTAACCCCATCATTAGTTTCATAGCTGTATCCCTCCTTTAGCTGGTGCTTCTGGAGGACTTTCCACGATGAACTGTGCCTAGAGGCAGATTCTGGTGTATGGATTTGTCCTTCTTTGTTCACCTCCCCATAAAATACTGAAGATATTATGCACATGAGAAAGTCCCAATAAAGTTGGAAGAACATAATTAGAAAACAAGCCTTCTATTCTTTACTCGGTTAAACTCACAGTTATTGAAAATTAATCTTTCGTCTCTTTTGCTATGGATAGTCTAATTTGTTTATAAACAGGATATAATAATGACATTCAGGAGAAAAAAAAGATGTTAAAAATGTAACTCTAAGCTTTTTTGCTGTTGTTAAATAATTACGCAGAGGACCCCAGTTTTCAGGACCTACTCAGATTTGATGTGTCTCGAAAGCTAAGCCCTTGAATCCCAGACCAAATCTGCAGAAAGGCAGCAGGCGCAATTCCTGCTTTGCTTGCACATTCACAGCTTCCCCAAGCCCCACGAGGTCTGGCTGCGCCGCGGATCCCGGACCAGTCCTCAGCCAAGTCCACTCTGAGCCAGATCTGGCTGCGGTGTTTCCAGTGCAGCCACCCGCGGCAGTAACACCCACATCATGTGGGTTGTGCAGGGGCTAAGTCGGGACAGAATTTGGGGAACAGTAGCTCTGGCTCTGTGGTTAGTCTGGAAACGGTATTAGCATGAACAGAAGAGACACAAAACTGACTGTAAGCCAGCACAGAAACGCTCCTGCCGGAGCAAGAGCAAATTTAAACTAAGGAGGGAAGTTTCTAACGGACAATTTGCCTTCACAGCAATTGTGCACCTCAGACATAGAGACCTTCCTGAGCTGAAGTCAAGCCAGTGATACCACCCTGCTCTGCCAGGATTACAAGCCCTGCATTGTACCCAGTTAACTGCAGCCGCTTCGGAGTAACTCTTGAAGTGTTTTGCGGAATGATCTGGGGAAGTGAATGTTCTCGCTCCCCAACACTTCACATTTTCATCCCTGCCGTGCACAAGGGTTAAAGACACATTTCTGCTTTGCGTTTTTTCTGTTATTTACCCTTTCTCCACTAGATGCTACACTGAGACCATCAAACATTTATTGAGTTAAATAAAATAAATTTGAAGACTCAGTGCAGAATAAAGTGTTTTAAATAAAACAGTGACAGCATTGCTCTGTTTATCTGCTTGGTGTGAAGATGAGACTAATGCATCTCACATTGGAGTATCTGCACTGACTTCATCAGAGGTTCTGCATGGAAGAGGGATAAAGCAAGTCTGTGCATCCTGGTGTCATTAATCAAGCGCAATTGTGTCAGGTAATTACCTGAACGTGTGAAATGGTTTACCAAGAGGGTGCCACAAAATCTAAAATTAACTGAACAATGTATGTCAATACAATGAGGTAGTCCTTTTTTTCCCTTGTATCATACAAATCCAAAATCACGTACTTAACTGGAAAAAAATTACGGTAGATGATAATTTTTAATTAAGTTTACAATTCAAATAATATCACAGATAAATATTATTTTTCCTGATGTTATGCAAGCCTTTGACCCAGGCAGGTGGGGAAGTGCTATCCCGTATGGCTCCCACAGAGCCTGCCAGCCTGGTTTTTGCCTCCTGTTGCGAATTGTGCAATACCTTCTAGTAAACAACCTGAGATCCTCTTACCTTTCAGCGAAGGCAGGCCCAACCAAGCACTTCTACACAGCCTTTCTTGTGTGTCAAGTTTACTGGATAAATGCGTCACAGCCTGTCTTGGAGATTCTATGTGGGCAAAGCGAAGCGAAGGTTGGAGACTGTTTTAGTGAAATAAGGTCTTCAGGGCTGTGTCTCTATCAGATCTTTGGTTACCCTGTGTTCCTAGAGGTCTGCTTATTTTATATACCTTGCCATTTGTCCCACTATTTGGAAATACACTGTGTCATATAGCCCAATTGGTAGCACTTTTATTGTTTTAGGCAGGGGGCAAATACAGTTTGGGGAAACTTCAATATGACCTGGTTAAGATACAGCATCAGTGACATGCCTCCTTTCCAGCAAAAATCGAAACATGGCTTCAAAACACTGCTATGGTGGCCTGTCTTGCTGTAACATGCTTTAATTTGCTTATCTGGACTTAATCTGGTACAAGAGCTGGAATGGAAAATGATGTTTTGTTAACGCTGAATAGGGCCTTATGGAAGTAAGTATTTACTGTTCAGGAACCCAATGCTGCTGCTGGTGTGATCAGCTTCAAAATATACATGGTCTACATCAGCTGAGGATCTAGGCCAGATGCTCTGCAAACTGTCATTGAGCCCTGGCCTCCTTCTTGACCATTCACAAGCTCATCTTCAGATTAGTACAGAGAAAGGTGGATTAAGAGAGTGGGGAGGGGGGAAATTGCTGTGTTTTTTTTCTGTTTCTTCTAGTAGATATGGTAACGCTTAGATCAGTTTAGCCAGCATTATTCCAAGCTACGGACTCTTTACTGTGTTTCAGGCCAGAGATTTTGTTTTGGCAGAATTTCATGTAATACTTCACAGCGAGGTATAGGAGTCTTCATCAAGGTCAGGAGAAAAAGCAGCAGATTCAGAACTAGTAGCTGTTAGATTTACAAGGAAGAACCTAAATATTTTATGGTTGGTTACACTGAGAAGCTAGTACTAAAAATAAACACTTGTCCTCTGGTACTTACTAGTTTCTCCAGCTGAAGAGCTAAAAACAAGCACAAAGCCCTGCCACCAAGTAGGTCATAATTCTCTGAAAAATCAAACAAAAGGTCATGACCTAAACGAAATGGAGTTTGCTTCATAATGATCCTGGGAAAGAAGGGATCTGCTGTTGGTAGGGATTTAGCATGTTGAAGGGAATTGTAAATGGGGGCTCTGCAGAGCTTCTCGTCTCTTGTGGACGGGTTCATTTTCAGCTCAGGTCGGTATTGATTGAAAACTGTTACTCTGTGCAGTCTGTTCAGTGCCCAGCCACTGTATCTGGGCATCGAATCGTGTGCCCAGTGGACGAGAAGCTGCATCACATAAAGCCACCGCTAGACCTGAAATTAATTTCTAATTTTGCTGGCAGCCTTCCGACAGAGAGGTCAGGCTGGAGAGGCCATTAAGACGAGAATACCTCCCAGCCAAGCTGGAAGTGTACCAGGGGCACAGATGGTGGGGAAGGTGAATGTGGCAGGGCAGCAGGTGGTTTGCGTGTCTGCTTTTCAAAATACACGTCTTCGGTGGTCAGGCAGAGGACTTCAGTCCTCCAGATGCTGGTGGAGCAGCACCATTTGCAAGTACAAGAACGGTCCGAGGTCTCCCCTTGTGAGACGTGAGATCCTGGCAAGCGAACAGCCCAGAAAGAGACCGTCATTGCGAGAGATGGCAAACAGCGCAGAGCCGGCTGCCTCTCCCACGGCCAGGCCTGCCGAGTGCCTCCGTAAAGTCTAAAGTCGCAGGTAACCCCAGGCAGGACCAGAGAGGTGACTCCTGCGGAGCCGGCCTGACAGAGGCACGCGAAGCTCCCGGACCGGAGCAGGAGTGGGGTTCAGCTGACAGGGTGACTGTTACAGAATTAATTTGGTGGCACATTATCGCCAAGGCGGGGAGGTGGAAGGAGTACGAGTTTGATGGAGTACTGTAAAAGTTAAAATGAGCTTGAGGGTGCAGATAAATATTTCTCTTTATCTGCACGTAAGAGAAAACAAAGCAAAAGTATTCCCATGGTCCCTTTTCTTTACTGATGGCTTCTTTGTTTGGACAGTGTCGGAGGATTTGTGGGTGGAGAATTTTTGCTTGCTAAGGAAAACCAGGGAGGAGGCGTTTAGTTTTCCCAGGTCTCTGGGTTGGAGCTCATTCTTGTTGTTTGCAAGGAGAAACCCCAAATGTTATGTGGACCTTTTTGCTCCAGTTAGCCGTAGAAGAAACAGCAACAAAACCAGAAAGCCTGACCCTATGATATAAAATCTCAACAGGCTTTCACTGTCTTTTCTAGGTAACACATTAGAGAAACACTGCACCGCTTTTGCGACAACTTATCTCATTATCCCCTGTCGCTCCCCTGAATCTCCCTTGCTCTCCCAATTCCACTGTATCTTTTGCTTACTATCTTCTTGCCTGTAACCTCTTGAACTCGGATCAGTTTTTCCAGACCGAGCAGATGTAGGTACAAGATCATTATTCCTGGATTCATCCAAACACTGCATCGATCCTGATGCCCCTGTGCCTGCACTTACCACCCCTCCAACACAGCATCTGACATCTCCTCCCCGGCTCTTCTTATACTTCGTTTGCTTCCCAAATTTCCACCCGTCTTTTGAAAGGTGGAGGTTCCAGTGTGCCATTTCTGACTCCTTTTGCTGTCCTTTGTTGTGGCCCTGAGGATCCTAGTAAGGCACCTCACCCACGTTTTAGGGAAAGCAAAGAACCTCTGAAGAGGGGGCAGAGAGGGAAGTAAGGCTTTGCACAAGGGTGGCTACGACACACAGGGCAACCATTTTACTAGTGGCATTTGAAAACCAAATTTGCCAGCAGGTGGACCAAGTGGGTAACACAGCAGTTGTACCTTGGGGATTTGGAAACACAGAATTGGGGACTGTGGGAAGTTTTGAAACAGAAAGGCTCTTTTCCACGTCCGCTTTGGATCAGTGGCTTAATAAGAGGACAAGACAGAATGCTTCACCCAACCCCAAGCGAAGGAGGTCGTTCCCCGAGTGCTGGCTCTCACCGCAGTGCCGGGGCGTGTTGGCACGCAAGCACTGGCAGCTCCTGTTCTTGGGGGATAAATTACTCCTTTAATTTCTGCTCGCTCTGCAAAAGCCCAGCTCCCTTCCCTGCATCGTTCAGGGCGCTGCGGCAGGTGCAGTCTTGCAGATAGGATGCGCTGCCGTCTCCCCCCTCTCTCTCTAGTTCTCGGGTGTCAAGAGCGATCATTTCTTACACCGCCAAAAAACCCATCGGGGGACACGGTGCAGGTTTTGGGGCTGTTAGCAGGCAGGCACTGAGGCAGCTGTAGCAAATGACAGATTTTCATATACACCCGCTGAAGCACTGTTAATGCTTCACACATGGAGTTTGATACAGTAATGGAAAAATGAATGCCACGATCACACGTTCACCACACGTGCAATAGCTTGTTGCGCGCACCAGTAATTACACTTTTTGGCTTCTAACCCAAGGCTCACAATGTTTTTCCTGCAGCTTTTTGTCATTGTATATTAGTGATTTGCAAAAGCTGAGCCTCAAATAAAAAGGGATTTTTTTTTTTAATACAGTGCTCAATTAAATAAATGCAATACATATGCAGTAATCTGAGCTGTATAAGACAAATTTACCAGCTGCAGTGGGTGAAATTCTCTAGACGGATGGTCAGATTTACTGGTCCCTGTGGCCTCCTCTGGCCCAAAATCCACTAATCCTGGAACAAGCTCCATGCAGAGAGATGCCCAGAGCCCATCACTTGTGATTTCTAACTTCACATCCCTCCGCAGGAGCGGGGGGCACCAGCCCAGCTCTGGGCTATCGGCTCCGACACGCCAGCGGTACTGCCAAGGGGCTGCGCGTCTCAGAGAAGCCCAGGGGCCTGCCCTGCCAAACTAAGTGTAGAGGTTTGGCCATATGGGCCTCCGATTAACTTAATTTGACAACTGAAGGTCAGTTTTGATAACACTTATAATGCACCATGCTATATCTGGTAAAAGTAATGAAGTCTTGGCTAATACATCATTTAATGCTGTTAAATTTTTGCTGAAACTGCCAGGCTGGTTTTTTTTGTTGTTGTTGTTGCTTGTTTTTAACAGCCTGAACAGCTTGGGTTTGCTTCGGTGAAATAAAGAGTTAGATCCTGCTAGAATCATGTTGAAGCATATTTTCTGAAGCTGAAAAATGGCTTTAAGTTAGGTTTTTCCAGTACAAACCAATCCAGGTAATTATTGCATGAAGACCCTCTCAAGAGAAAATATAAATGGAAAATATATATTTAAATTACAACCACTCGGACATTCAGCAAAATAGATGTATTTGTGCTTTTATGTCACGCAACCTACAGCTGTTGCCTCTGAAGTGACTAACTTAAACCATCACTTACCGAAGCATTAGTAGTAAAATGGCATGCAGAACAGTGACTTGGCCTATGTAACCTCGCATCGGAGGGTTAGACCTGCTCAGATCCACAGCGTGAGCTACCCCAGAGCTCGGTCTGAAGGCAGTCTGTCCTTCCGTCTCACCGTGGAGGCTGCAGCTATTTATTCCTGAGAGTTGCCAATAGCACCTCATTTTCTCCTACAGTGAGGGGAAAAGCAAAGCACTCCTGCCTCTCAGAGGAAGCCAGGTACTTACAAGGAAAGCTTTCCAGAATGAAGTGTGCTGAGGGAAGGGAGGCAGCGTGGGGAGCCAGAATACATAAGCCAGAGGCCACATACCAAGGATATCAAGAAAACAGGAAAGTGGAGAGGATTCTGCCTGTTTGAAACTCTTGGTCCTTAAGGGAGATGCTAGGATTTGATACAGTGGAGATCAACAACGTCCTAAAAATGCAGAGCGCTTGTGTAGACAACATCAGGTATAATGCAGGTAAAGAACAACCTGAGAAGGCATCTCTTAGAGAGTCTTTAAGGGTAACTCTCTCATTTAGAACAGCACTGTAACACTAGCTCTCAAAAATTTAAAAAAAAAAAAAAAAGCAGGTCAAATCTGGAAAAGTGATAAGAAGGTTTCAAAACGAAAGAGCAATGCCTCTAGCAATGAAGTGTGAGTATGAGCTGAAGAATGAGGTTATGCTGTTTCTGCAGGTTGAAACTTCTGTCCCAGAGGAGGAGGAGAAGGAGGAGGAAGGTGGATTTGCCTTAACCATCAGAGCCCTGTGTGATCCCAAGGGAGGTTGGCTGCCTGTGACCCCCAGCTGATGTGCACTGTCAGCATATGGTGGGTGAGAATCCCACTCATTTTCCCAGTCAAGTCCCATATTCTCCTTGTCAGAAAAAGGGGGTCCTGGAGCTTTAACACCAGCCCTCTACCAAATGTCTGCACTAAGGAATCATTTCACAAATACTGTTTTTTGGAACTGTCCGCAGACAAAAAATACAGGCTCAAAATCTGTTTTTACAGGATATCCACTAAGAAGATTCATGGCTGATAATTCACATTTACCACTGTCTTCTGGACGGATGCTATTTAACAAGCTCACCGGATGGTATGGCTAATTTGGAAGTCAGTATTTCAGCTTTGTCACTTACAGCATGCAGCATCTTTTTATGGACCAGGAACATCTTTAATTTACATACTCGACATCATCAAGTGGTTCAGGTGTGACCATGTTATAAAACGTACATGATTCTAGTACAGCTTTGTGCAAACATTATTTATTTATTTGCTCTACCAGCCTATGTCAGCACAAAATAATAGCAGGCAGACAAGGCGAATCAGTTTTATTTAGCTTAAAGATCAGTCACAAGATCACAATCTTGTTCCTGCAAAGACAGTATAGGCTCTAAGCCTGTATTTTCTGTCTAAACATATCTGCTTCTAGAATTCTTTTCCAGAGATTTACAACACCAGATTATGATAGAATTGGACATACGGAACGGCATCATCTGGGATGATGAAGGGCTGCAAGCTTTGTATAAAACAAAGGTGTTTTAAGAAACACAGCAGTTAGTGTTGATGTTTCTTTTCCAGCTTTCTGTGTGTTGCATCCAAATTACAACCAAAGCCTCAAACCAAACACAAGCAATACACTAAAGCAAATATGATGATGAAAGGATATTTACATATGTATCAATACAGGATATCAGAGTGATCAATTCACATACACAATTCTGAAATACGATTCCTGTGCAACTAGTCAGTTTTGTTGCAATCTTGCGTACCATCTAAAGATGCCTCCACCTCTGCTGCCAGCCACCTGCAGCAGGCTGTTACACAACTCAACGCGTGTCCTAGTTAGGCCCTAAAACTGGTTCTACCCAGCTCTCGAGGTTGCACTTCTCTTGCGATCAGTAATTTACTACTTGTGATCTGTGCTTAAGGCTTCTGGTAACGTTCCGTGCCTGTCCCTTCAAGGCCTCTGCTAACATTGTGTTCTTGTGCTCTTGGTGGCCTGCGCTATAAACCCCCTGCTCTTCTTAAGCAGGCTTCAAGGCATGGCTTCCTGATAAAATAACTAGTGTTTTATTAGCACAATCTTGTCGTGTGTACATCCTTGTTCTACGATCACTGGCTAACTCCATGGACAGAAATAATGGTCCGTTAGGATGTGTATAAACAGAGAGAGAGTGTGATATAAATAGATACTTATAGATACTATAAATAGATAGTGCTTTTTTAATGACCTGTTATTAATATCTCTTGGTTACAGCAATATTACTTCTGTGTTATCAAAACTGCTTTACAACACAGGCGAACTTTAACCAGACATATGGGTTGATACAGTCTAGAGAGCTCTTTGAAGTCAAAGGGTGAATAATTGAACCAGCTTAACTTTAAATCCTCTCAGAAACCACACGTTTTACAGTATCAAACAACTCCACTTTGCTTTAGAATGACGAGCTTTTTGGATCAGTGCAAAAAGCTAAATCTAAAGAAAATGTTATTAATGTTTCACATTCTATTTCTCTCTCTTCTTATACATGCCTCATATACATCTCTGTCTTGGAGTGTGGGGGGTTTTTCAGTGCCTGTCCAGAACTTAACAATGGGATGTCAGATTCACAGCTATTTACATTGCTTGACTCCCACTGCCTGCCTAAATGTCAATCATAATGAAACAGAAGGAGAAACATGGTAAGAAGATCTTTTTGCAGTGAGCTTTCCAGATTATTGTGTCTTGTTTTTCACGAGGGTTTGTCATCTTTCTCTGCAGTGTCCAGTAATCAGTCTTGTCCATCTTTTAGGTATGTCCATCAGCGATCTGTTCCGTTTCTAATCAGCTTTTAAACACTTCATTGTATCCATTCTAAATCTGTCCTTTGTATTGAGGAGAAAAGAATATTTAGGGTGCAATTAATACAGGGGTAATTCCGCAGAGCCCTACAGAATACGCCGCTAGTTCAGGCTGCTGCGTTATTTTTCTGTGCCAGTCCCAAACAGCCTCTCTGTGACCAACACTTCCACAGCCTGATTTACAGACACGCTTAGTATCTGCAACTCATTATCATATTTAAACTCCTAGGTGGCTCAGCTCCTCTGAAAAATTGGACCTAATAGCATTCTACACAGAAAAGGATATAAGTACCTATTAACCTGTAGCAATTTACCATAGCATTTATAAAGATACGAATAATGCACAGTCACGCACATGTTACTAATGAAGACTGAATTATTCATTGCAAATCTGCAATATTTTTATTGAATACTTATTATGGATAAATGTTTTCCTTAGTCAGTACCTCAATATATGTTTGAATAATACTCTGCAAATAATATTTCACGCAAATGTTGCACTGAAATATTGGCACTTTCCTCCATTGAATAATTATTTCCAAATCAATTTCCTTAGGATAAACTATCGTTATTTATTCGTTGAGCTTGGTTCTGTCTAGGCTAATAAACAGACACAGTGTTAGCCCTGAAGTACGTATAATCTTAGTTTCAGCCATGCAAGCTCTTGCACGCAAGTCGATTTCTACACTACCACAGTATTTCTGGGATCAAAATGGAGATAAAAGAAACACAGAAAACCAAGGAAGAAAAATGAGTCAAAAGTTAGAAATGTGAAATCACTGGTTATATATTGGTTGATGTGTCTTTACTCCACTGACTGTCATACCTTAGGTTGGTTTTGATCTTTCTCTGCCCTTCTCTTCTTTTAATTCCTGAATGCACTCAGTCTGTCATTACTTTCTTGTCTGTCTGTTTGACTAATAGATGGACTAATTTACATTTGCTTGTGATTAGTCCCCAATCTCTGATCAAATGCTGTGCTTGCAGGACTGCAAATGCACAAACTCTACAAATAATTCTCCAAGACCCGACCCAAGACGCACAGACGCTGTTTTGTCTTCTTTCCTTTAATTCAAATATCAACACAGAGTCACCCTGAACAAAATTCACCTTTATCACCAATGGCCAAAACAGGACTGCCGCGGCATTTTGTGGTGCAAAGCCTTATGGATAGCCTGTGCTTTATATATTTCAAGGAAAGTATTTCTTCTTCTAAAATGCAGGGTAGATGTGCATACCGAGAAATCAAATGTGGCCAGTCAGCGATTCCCAGCTCCTGGAGGCATAGGCTGGCTTGCGTCCATAATGATCAGGGCTCCCTCTCTCCTAGACAGGTCATGCCCATACTGCATGATGGTCCTTCTTGTTGTGAGATATCATCATCATTATTATTATTACTATTATTATTACTATGATTACGACAATGACAAGGAGCTGGCTTTTTTTTCAATTCAGCATGTGAAATAACATGTTGGCTGTGCTGCAGCCCTGCAGAGTGAGGCTTTTACAGGACGGTCATGCTGTTGGCCTGGCAGGTGGTGTGCAGGAACGTGGGAGCCCTGGGTTGGCACTGGACAGCCAGCTAAGGTCACCGGAACCACATCTGCCTCTCAGAGCGCATCCTTCAGGAAACGAGTTGGTGTGTTGTGAGACCTCTCTGCGACACATCCCAAAGCATGGGATGGCCACAGAGTTGGGAGAGAGATTTCAAAAGTGTGCTCCTGAGCCAAACTAAAATGCTGGTGCAGATGCACCCTACAATGCCATGCACAGATGTTACCCTCCTGCAGCAGATCAAGCTCTCTTCTGCTATAATGAAATGCTATTCAAAGAAGAGCTTCTCGCTGAAAATTGGCATTACTGCTTCCTCGCAGTGATGAGGCTTTGGCAAACCATTTACTGGTGTTACAGTATACCTCTCTCTACACAATTGTACTTAGCTTTGCACTTGTGTTTGCTGATCATTGAAGCTGAAGCAAAAGAAAATAAACACATTGAACCCATGCACATATCACTTTGAAAATAATGCAGAGTATTACCTGTGAAATATGTCTCCCTTGTCCTCAAAATAAAATAAAAAAAAACAA
>VZTL01023851.1:0-19350 GCA_013400535.1 Scopus umbretta | reverse complement strand
TAATAATTTCCTTTTTCTTTGAAGAGTTCATTAGCTGGCAAGGTAATACTGACATTCTTGTCAAGAAGCAGGCTTTTCATTTCCTAATGGTAGACCATAGAATTCATTTGAATTTTACAACCTGGACAGATTGTGGCAAGGGTTGTTTTTTGTGTGTATTGGTGTAAGAAAACTAACTACCAAGGTATTATGTGGCTAAAAATCTAATTAATGCAGTTAGTGTTATGTGATTATAAATGAACTTATTTTTGCAGTGATTATAGTATTATCTCTGGAACATGAAATGGGATGTTTCAGTTTGTTCATGCAAATCAGGTTTAACTGTGCCATAGCTCTATTGTGCATCTTGACTTCTGGGCTTATGCCTGGAAGGAGTTTCTGCAGTACAAGTGCTTGCTATCATTTTGTGTGAGTTCAAAGGCAAAGGGCAAGGATGGATGTTAAAATAATTACCTTAGTAAATATTTTGTTTCATGCCAAGAGGATTTTCAAAGCATAGGAGTGCAGTGTGTGAGTCTTAGACTTTGGATCACTATGGCTGAAACTGCACATTCTCACACTAAATACAAGCATTTTTGCGTAGATACAAACCCCTCATTTTTAAGTTAGTTGTAGGTATTAGTGAAGCTTAAGAATAATGTCTTGCTTCTCTGCTGAACATTGTACTAAGCTTTACCCACCATATTAAAAGTAGAGGGTTTGATACATGTCTTCCAAGTAGTAGAGTTTATTCCAAATTCAGTTAAGTATTTTTGTGCCCAGCTGTGGTAGAGACCAGGAGGTGGGCTGTGTTGGGTTTTATATAGCATCTTTTAAAATACAGCTTTTATAAAGTAGCCTGCCTGGCTTTGCTTTCAGCTTGAATGATAAGCAGGAAGGCATTTAAAAAAAACAAAAGTGCCTGGGGCATAGCTTTTGTCTTCCCACAAGAGGGGAAAGATGTAGTGTATTCACTTGAAAAAATGAATATACAATAAATATGGAAGGAGGTCTGTGAGATCAAGAAAACCAGAATAACTTCTATACTATTTGTGTCTGTCTCTGGGTGAATTAAAAGATGTTAATCTCTAAAGGGAAGGGTTTGAATAACTGTTTTGTTTGACATAGGATTTTTGCATGTGAATAACCTGGCTTTTGATATCAAAATAAATTGTTTCATTAAGAAGCTAAATGGTTTCTTTATGTGTACAGAGATTTTAAGTAGAGGTAACCTCCTTTGGAATATAAATCACTTGTTAGACAGTTCTGTAGCCTTCCTTCTTGCCTCCCCCACCCTAAAAAACCAAAAGCTGCCCAGAAATCACCAGGTAGGAATTATTTTTAAATTGATTTGAAGAATATTTAACAGATTTGTTGTCTTTGTCAGATTTCTGAGTTGTGCTGCTTAGTGTTCAAATCACGTGCTATCCTGAAAAGGTTTTCAGTCTATTACAGTGGCATCATGTAATTACATTCAAGCACATGATGATAGTGTTTAAGCCTTAGGATGCCTTGCAGGGAAGTAGTGCAAATAATTATCTGTGCATCAGTGCAGGTTTAAAAAAAAATAAAAAAAATCAATACTGCTTGGTGGTTGAGTTTTGCATATTCCAATTTATGATTTTAGATTTGACTTAAAGTTCTGAAATTGTTTGGAAGTAGGCCATCTCATGCTGAGATGAAGCATCAGGCCATTTTAAATTAGATACTGAGCATGCTCATATCAAGTACCCACTCTTTTAGATTTTGCAGTGTGTGTCTCGGTTCCCTGTTAGTAGAGCTGTCATTCAACTGAAGTAGAGGAGAGCACAGCATGCCCTTTTGTCATCTTTCTATCAGTGCACATATGATTTCTCTTGGAACTGGAAACTTGAGATGCGAGACAAGCCTTGCTGTTAGATCGCCAGTGTTTTTGGTGAGTCGGTATTCATCTCTTTCCTTTCTAATGCCTTTAGATATGTCAGATAAAACTCAGCTTCATACTTGTCTCTATTCTCTAATAATGATACCTATTTGAAATGTCTCTGCCATCGCTTACTTCAGTAAAATAATTCTGGTACGTATGTATTAATTTCTTTACCGGAGAAGAATTGCTTTTTTAACAGGAATGCTAGACTGTTTTGCTCAGAAGTTCAAAAAATGGGCATATATCTTTTTTTCTTCTGACTTCAGGTTAGCTACTGTTCTAAATATAGTAACAGTTCTTCAGCTGTCAGTTCTCAGTCATTTTTCATTTTCTTTATGTTCTTAGTAAACGGGTTTAAAAGCTAGATTGTGTTGTGTATCTCATTTTAGAGGGAGTTTGAGTAGTCTTGCAACAAAGAATTTTATTTATGCAAGACAGTGCTGAAGGATATTTACAGTACTTGGTTTCAACACAAATTGCTAAACAGGGTAAGTTAACTGTTGCCGTCTGTTAGTTTTGCTGATAGATATGCATGTATTTCCTTCTTTAACCAGCTGAGAAATAGAAAAAGGCATCTCCTAGTTCTTTGTTATGACTGAGATTTTGCACTTTGGTAGGGTATAATAGGAATTTCTGAACAAATTTATAGTCTGAAGTGAATGTTTGATACAGCTTAATGTTTAATTAACTTTTAACTGTGGGAAGGCAGGATTTATGATTCAAATTATTATCAAAGCTTAGTTCTTGCACTTGATTTAAAATTTTACTTTCCTCCAAGAACATCTGCAAAATACAACTTTTAAAGTCTTTAATGCAGTGCATTTAACTTATAGCAAAAAGTCAGTTGACGATATATTTTTAAAACTTCTAAACTGGTTGTAGAAAGCCATGAGTGAATTGAGAAACTCTGACAGCACCCCTCCTCCCCAAAAGTTGGTTCCTAATTGCACTTATCTCCCAGTGAATAAAGGTTATTTAATGTCCTAATTGGACTTCATGCGTGTTTTAAGATTTCAGTTGTGACATACTAGAGTTACTTCCTAAAATACAGTTCATCACTGGATTGAGATTGGAGGTCGTAATTATAATACCTCGACATATATTTTTGGGTTGGGAGGGTTGTTCGTTTTTACAAGCAGATACTCTTTATCCTGTTGTGATTGTGCGTATATACTTCAAATAGTCTTCTGGATAAAAGATTTTAATTACAATGGAGAAAACTGCTTGTCAGTGAATTCAATGAGCCTGACAAAATAGATTCTTGCTAAACATAACCCCTTTAATGATTCTGATTGCCCTGATTCATTAGGAATAAAATCAATAAATGCATAAGCTTCATCATTGCCTTGGCAGTCCGGGTTGGAAGGGAGAGAGGACGGAGTGTGGTGTGTGTGAATTTTGAGTACTTGAACGTTAGTTTGCTTGACCCCCTGATACAGGGTTCTTGGGAGAAATTATCTAAACGGGTGTAATAGTTAAGATTTTTGTTAAAGCCTGAGGATAATGCATTTAATTGAGGCCTTGCTGTGTCAAAAGGCTGTCATAACCCATCAGAAAACCTGCACTTTGGCTGCCAAAACAGGATTCTAGTGTGCGGCTCTCACAAATGATGAGACAGACAGAGGGGGGTAGCTGCAAACCTGTGTTGTGCAAAATACCTTACTATGCTGACTTGTTATCGTCAAAGCACATTATTTTTAATACCAAGTTTTTGCTGTTATAACTAGAATATGTCGTTTCATAATGGTGGTGCCTTTGGGTGCCATGAGCTGCGTTTCTCAGAGATCTGGAAAATGCTACGAAGCTGTACAGGTTTGCCATAGGACAGTTTCCGGATGAATAGCAAACCTAGAAAACATAAGACCTTTTAGGAAGGGAACGAAGAGGTAGGAAAGGCAAAGCCTTGCAGGAGTGGCTGCAGAGCAGGCAATGGGAATGGCAATATAAGCGGAACAGAGTTCTAAAAGGTAAACACGTGCAAAGAAAGTAGCATTTAGCTATTTTGGCAGTGTTTTTATCACTGTGAGCATGCAAAAATGTGAGATTTTTGGTTTGGATTGCTGAAGAAGTTTGAAATTAGTATGATTCTACTGAGATATCCCTTTGAAATAACTGAGATTAAAGGCACAAAAAGTCGTTTTTTAGAGGTTTTATAAGGGAACAATTGTTAGTCTCAAGGAAAACAGAAATTTGCAACTGTTAAACATCTCAAGTTGTTTTTATAACCTTGATCTTGTCTTTTACTTTTCAGAATAATGTTTATCCTTTCCTTTGAAGTAAGAGCTGACCCTGGTTAGTTTTCCAAAAAGAGGAATTCTTATAAATGTTAACTGAAATTTTACAGGCAAGAGACTGTCTACTTTGCAGTGCTACTCTTCTCTATACCCATTTTATTTAGCATGAAAGCCTGCTTTTGGTCATGAGTAGCATGCAGAAAAATATGCCTTGTGTTTGTAACCTTAATGGTGATTACGCATAAATAATTGAGTCTGAGATCTCAGAGAACCTGACACCCATATACTACCTACTCTTTTGCTGTAACTTTACTCTATGTTGGTTCTGTTAATTTCTTTATATGTCTCTCTCTGCACACACAGAATATGCAGAGAGGGAGGGTGAATGTCTGTAAGGGCTGCTGGTGGTACACGCTTATTCAGGATGTACTTAAATTGCATTGAATTGGGAACTAAAATGAAGAAAGATAGTTTTATTCAACTTCAAGAAATGTTATGATTCAGTCATTTTACACATGCCAGTCATCGGTAGGTTTTTATTTTACTTTGTGTTATTGTGGATCGGTATATTGTAACTTGCAATAAAATACCAGAGTGTAAGGTTTAAGTTCTTATGACTCTGCTATGTAGACCTGTGTTTCAGATTTTCAAAAACTGTGGGTCTCTGGAAGGATCTTCAAGGTGTCCATTCATGTGACTGGCGATGTAAGGCATGCAGTTCACCTCGTTCAGTTATTTTTTTGAAGAGGATGAAAAAAATGTTTCTGTTTTCCACATGAATAAAAATTTACTAACTTGTGTGTTGGTTTTTGCACTAGGAAAGCAGTATACCTGTAAGAATGTGGTAGTGACTTGAGTTATTTTGAGGAAGCACCACTGCTGAAATAGTGTTTATAAACTTTGCGATGCCTGAATTTTTAAAATACAAATATTTGTACAGAACTAAGGAAAAAAAATCAGAAAAGGATGCAGAAGTTAGGCGTATGGGGTGAAGGGGAACCTTTAAGCTGCCTGCCAAATATTTTCTGAATTATTAAAATCCTTTGGACAGTGAGGGCTCAGTCTTTTTCCATTCATGCTGTCTTCTAAATGAAAGATTTTACTACTGCTGACAATTGCACATAGTCAGTTCATGGAGATGAAGAACATGTGACAATTTTAGACAGAAGGCTGTGTCTAAAAACCTTGTCAGCATTCTGCATCAAATCTTGACCCATTTTAGACAGTATGCTACAATCTGATACTTTCAAGATAATAATGCCATGTTTTGGTTTCTCTCTGTATAGAGTGGAATTAGGAGTGGAGCTATGTTTCACAAGCATGATCTAAACTTATTTTTCCAAATGAAAAAGGAACTGCACACCAGCATGCATTTAAAATAATTGGCTGTAGTGTCAGCATTGGGTCTGAAATTTTATGGAAAAATAAAGAAGGCATTATTAGTTCTTTCTATATGTATGTAGTATAAGTTGGGAAACAGGTTTATTAAAGTGAAGGCCTAAAATGTTTTAAACTGTTTTATTTTTAAAGAATCTTCAGCTTTTTTGTACCAAGAGAGTGGAAATGCTAAAGAGCTGGCTAAGTCCTAGCTGAATGAGCTGAGAATTGTCTCTACTTTTTCAGTACCTTGAGGTTTAAAATGGGTATTAGATACAGTCCTGTGAATTTTTGGCAGATTTTAGCCATGAATGTACTAGATCATTGCAATTCAATAATGAACAGGTATTTAGTGGGAATGTCCATCATTAAAAATTCAGAAGATTGTTCTGTATGAGGTGAGCGTTGAAAGCTTTACATTTCCTAAAAGACAACCAAGAGCAAAACACTCCCTTTTGTACGTCAGTATTTCTGGCCTCCCAGAAAAACACAGGGAAGAGAAAAGGGGAAAAACAAAAACTAAAAAAAGTATGGGAATATTTCTCAAAATAGTATGGAAGTTTTAAATTTTTTCCATGTCTTTTCAGCACAGTAAAACATCACTTGCCTTATGTATATACACACACTTATATTTTTTAACAGAATCTGGAATACTGTTTTATGCTCCAGAGGACACCAACATCTGAAATATTTTTAGGATATTCAGTCTTATGCACACTTCTGTACCGTGATAGGGAGACAATAGCTTAGTATTTAAACATCTTAGTGGCTTGAAGAAAACTAGAAAAACTAGGTATTGTGCATTCTTAAAACTAATCTGAATTTAATGGAAGTATGTGCCATATGGTGACTGACTTGTTTCTAAGCCAATCACAAATTTATGCTCTTCCAAAGCATGACCATTAAGAAAAAAGAATGAAAAGTTAATTTTTAGGTACTTCAGGCCACTTGAAGGGGCTTGTATGTAATTGATAACTTGTGATACATTCTTGTCCAAAAAGTTCAAACATCAAAAGGTTTCCGTGTTCTATACTTTCCCATTTATATAGAAATGATTAATTTAATTGGTATTTCTGTATTTCAAGTTTATTCACAAATCTGTCTGTCTGTATTTATATTTCACATCCTCCCTTTGCATCTTTTGCCTTTTTACATAATAACATCTGCCCTTTTTTTTCCAGGAAGTTGTATAGGCATCATAACATAACCATGCTGGTAGATAATCTGTCATTTACATGAAAATTAACATATGGGCAACTAAGACTTTTTAATCGGTGAAAACATGGTGTTTGGTGGAAAAACTGAGTAACACCCTTAGTGGAATGACCTTCAAGGTTTTGATAATAGAGTATTTGCTATGGAGTTTTACAGAGGTCTCTTCTTTAGACCATATGAAGTGTGACCCATGATTAAGTTAAAAGCAAAAAAAAGCAAAAATGCTGTATCGCCCTATTTTCAACTGTGCCAATTCTTTCTGGCAAGATGCGTTCAGCATATGATGGAGGTTTTTTGAGGGGAAAAATGTTCTGACAATCAAGAAATGTGAAAAGGTTTTCAGAACTGTCATTAAAAAACAGAAGATCAGTACAATTTTGAAGAATTTTACTAAATAGAAATTTGTCTGATATATTGTATCTTACCTGGGAAATCTAAAATAGACTTTTTCTTTGTTTTTCACTGTTCTGACTAATAGTTTGAAACATTTTTTTTTTCCTCCTGGAGAAAATAGCCTGAGATATCAAGGTTGTCATATCCTAGCGGAGAATGAAAAGGCATGGCGTAAAACAATGCCATTTTCTGTAATGCCATCTGTTTCATCCCACACTGCCCGGTACATTTGTTTTCTCTAT
This sequence comes from Scopus umbretta, assembly GCA_013400535.1. Taxonomy (NCBI): domain Eukaryota; kingdom Metazoa; phylum Chordata; class Aves; order Pelecaniformes; family Scopidae; genus Scopus; species Scopus umbretta. Next base: position 12,004 of record VZTL01023851.1, on the reverse strand, counting down.
AAGCAAAGAAAAGACAGATATCTTTAGTAGCCCTCACGTTGAGGCTGTCAAAATAAGGACTTTAGTGACGCCTTTGAAAGTATCTCAAAGTACAGCGTGGTTCTAGCCATAATGCGTTTCCTGCAGAGGCGGCTTCAGTTACCTGTCTGGTAAAGTCTGGCTGCTGCTCAGCGGATCACAGCAATGCCAGTGGGAGGCAGGATTTGCACAGAGGACGAGGGAAAGAGGAGCTGATGTGAATGAAAGAAAATAATTGAGTGATGGAATTTCACGAGATCCTTACAATTATATCCTAAAATGTATCTTACAGAAACATCTGTAAGACGTAGCAGGTTATAGATGGGCACTAGTCAAAAGGAAAAGGAAAACCAGCTGCTTGAGCCCTTTGGAGTATTCCTGATGCTAAGCAGTTGAGACCTTTCTTAACTGTTTTCTAGTCCTCGTGAGTTTGATTTTTAAAACTGGTTCTTGATAGGTTTGGGTGGAATTTAATTTCTAACGGCTTCAACGATCAGGTTGGGAACATTCCCCACAACCTTCCATTACAGCATTAGTATCTCACAGTTTTAGTTGCTTTAATGATGGGGAGTATTTTATATCATGATAGTACAAATTGGAAATGGGAGCAGAGGTTTACTTAACAAAGGTCACATAGAAAGACTAATGGAGCAGAAAGTGAAGCTAAAGGCCATATCCCTGATGCAGTTAGTTTGATGTTGTGATCCCTGAATGACTGTCAGTGAATTCCTCAGGTACTGAAACTCGTGTCAGTGCAAAACTGCACCTGGCCCCATAGGAAGAAAAAACAAATAGCCCCAGAGAAACTTTTTGCTCATGACTCTGGATTGGTTTTGAGATGTTAGCTACCAGTTTTGCATTATCCCATCTAGAAATTCCAGATCACTTACAGCCCATTCTGGTATCTTAACATGGCACTACCCTGTAACATAAGTTTAACGTCCTTACTTCATCAGCTTGGGACCCTGAGCACTAAGGTGTTCTTGTGCTCGTTGTGTCCTGTAACGATTCTAATTTGCAGGATATATTCAGATTGCTAATTTGATCAATTGGATGTGTTTTTCTTATTTCATTAACATGTCTGTACTGAAATCAAGAACAGTTTAGATTTTGTTTAAACCTAGATTAAATATAGTAATCAGTGTGGGACTTCAACAAAATTAGATTTAAGTTCTTCATTTTTTTGTTATAGTGACACATCTGTTAGAGCAGAAATGCGTCATCTTCTGACAACTGTGAAGTAATGTTGAGAGATTCTGACTGCAGTCCTACCCTCTATTTTCATATAAAAATTTCTGAAAACTTCTACTGCACCTATGTAAAGCTGGAACAAAGTCTGAGAACTATATGAAAGAGTAATAACACAGCAGTCAAGGGAATAGAAACTAAGAAATGTCAGAGTCACTGCAGTGTGAGTGCATGGGGGTGTGTACATAGGTATATATGTAAGTCTAGTCAGTACTTTACATTAACCACCACCACGGTGTAGTTTCTCTAACACTTCTAGACTTTCTGGTCCAGAAAGCACTTTAGCTTCCCAGACTAAAATTTTTTCCTCTTGTTACCTCCATAGTTTTATTTAAAAGATTAAATGAAAATGGTAGAGCCATTTCTTTGAAAGACGTTAGAAGAAAAATATTCTTAATAGTTTTAAAATGTTTCCACCTGGTTCTCTGCAAAACTCTGATACCCCTGTGGCATTGAGGAAAAGTTTACAATTTAAGGGGGCCCTTTTTCAATGAAAAGCATTTCAGTCTGTCTGCAAATAGTGTACACTTTAACTTTTTTTTAACAATATAATTCTTACTGCTAAAAATCTAGGCATTGTGACTGGTGAATATACTTCCAGTTCTCTACAGCTTTCTCATATGGAATGAGCATAGAAGTTTAATTGAATAATTACAGTAACAAGTAATAATAATCAGTAAGACCCTGCTGCTCTTGATCTAGAAAGTAAATTAGTTGAAAACAGTAGATTCCTTTGCTGATTCGCTTGACATCATAGTACTTTCTCTGGAAACAGAAATTATAATTTACAGATGTTACGGTTTAAAGTTACTGACAAATAACTCTAGCATGTCATCTGTGTTAGAAATAGAACCCAAATACGTAGAATGAAGAAGCTTATAAACTTTTAACTAGATGGTTTTTCAGAGTGTGCCAAATCCTTTATAACTCTGGAGATGGTTACCAGTAATACTGTTCCTGTCAAAACATAAAATTCGTATTTTCTGACAGGCAGTATTCACTTTTGTAGCCAATAGATGTGGATCATCAGAATTTATTCTGCAAAGCGCTCAATTGGCCGCAATGTGAATCTTCCTATAATTATTGGAAAAAATGTGTCTTCTCAGTCTTGAGTACTGAATTTGATATCCCAATTGTTTTTTAGTTATCAAAATGACTGACCTAACAGTATTTTGTTTGATGTACCTTAGCGGAACGCATTCATGGAAACCATGCCAGTAAAGCTAAGCAACTACTGTGCACCAGTATGAACGCTTTTGAAAACATTAAAAGAGAGTGGGAGAAGAATTCTTACAAAGCTACTTCTTGCACCATTGTCCTAATCCTCAAAGAAAATCTGCAAGTGCATTTGAAAGACAAGCATGGGGATGAAATTCAGAAATCTATTAGATCTTAAAACTCATGAACTTTGGTTTTATACCACAGAATTTTCTTATCCGCTTCAGCTAATCCCACCATTTTAGCACCTTCCCCTTTAGGGGGAGAAAAAAAGGAATAATAATTAAAAAAATATTATTAACAAATCCCAGTCCCCTCTACTGGACTCTTAACTCCTTTTCTTCTCAGCTGGTCTGATAAACATACCTAATTTCAACTCAGCCTGATGGTTTTCAGCTTTCCTGAATTAGTGAGCAATGCTGCCTTTATTTCAAGCTTGAACAATGGCTTTTGCTTCGTAAGCTTGTAACTTGTTTCTCAGTAGAAGTAACAAAAGATGCTGATCCTTGTGTAAACGTTGCCTTGCTGGCTTCACTGCTGCTTGTGGTAATGCTAATATCAACATTTGGCATGATTACTCTATGCGGATGCCATTCATTTTACTGACAGAACATACTCTTTCTAGATGGGTTGGTCAATTCATTGTTTTGCTCCTCAGAATAAATGAGGGTTGTGAAGGCTGGCTAGAACCACTTTATGACAGTCCAAGGGCTTTGACTTAATAGCACATAAAACCCTTGAGGTATGCGAAAATAATGAAGATTATTATTTCTGTGTGTTAGAAGTAAAGGGGTGGTACAGGAATCCTTGGAAATAAGAGGAAAAACTCCAACCTAGAAGTTCTTTAGATGCAGTTTAAACCATATTTACTGTAACATCCTTTGAAGCTACTCTAACCTGTTAGATAGCTTTGAGTTTGTGTAAACATTGCACATTTAAGTACATTATATTTAAAGAAGTGCAGCATATAGGTGGTTTTCAATACCTATGTTAGAGAGTTTTTTGCTTGCTTAAAACCTCTGGTAAATTTAAGTATTAAGTTTTAAGTTAATTTTCTTAAGTTGTACTTACCTGTAATGGGTTCAGTTTGGACCAGTGAGATTTGATAATGGATTTTCTTAAATACAATGTTTAAAATGTTGTGTTAATGTTTTGGACCTTCAAATGTGGGTTCAGTGTCTCGCATCATTCAGTGCATGAAATAAAAAAAGCCCTGAGGTTCTTTCTTATCATTCCTTAAGATTACTGAAGGTGGCTGGTAAGTAATCACAGGATTAGTCATTTCAAAAGCGACACAGGGTGTCACTTGTGCAGCCTCCTGCCCAAAGCAGGGTCAGCTCTGAGCTCAGACCAGGCTGCTGAGGGATTTATCCTGTATGGTCCTGAGAGCCCCCAAGAATGGAGACTCCACAGCCTATCTGGGCAACCTGTCCCATCACCTGACCATCTGTGTGAAGAAGTTTTTCCTCCTGTCCAGTCTGAACCTCTCTCGTTTCCTCTCATGTTTGTTGTCTCTCAACCTCTGGCTGTGCTTCACCGTGAAGAGCTTGGCTTCATTCTCTTGATAACCCTCCTTGTAGGTACAGGCAGGCTGCTGTTAGGACCCCCAAAGCCATCTCTTCCCCAGGCTGAACTGGCCCNATCTCTTCCCCAGGCTGAACTGGCCCAGCTCCCTCAGTATCTGCTCTCGGGGTAGGTGTTCCAGCCCCTGATAATCTCAGTGGCCCTCTGCTGAACTTGTGACAGTTTATCGGTCTCTTTCTTCTATTGGGAGGCAACAAAACAGGACACAGTCTTCCACATATGGTCTAACAAGTGCTGAGCAGAGGGGATGATCCCTCGCTTCCCATGAGGTACTGGCCATCTCTGCTGCTCTGGGGCCTTTCGGCAGAGCTGCTCCCCCGGCAGGCAGGCCCCAGCCTGTGTGGCTGCCCGGGGCTTGTTCTCGCCCCGGGGCAGGGCTCTGCCTTTGGCCCTGCTGAATGTCACTGGGCTCCAGGTGGCCCCTTCCCTTGGCCTGTCTGGGTCCCTCTGGATGGCAGTCCCCACCCTGCAAATTGGTGTCATCTGCAAACTTGGTCTAATCCACCTATTTTGTCATTTTCTTGAAGGCTGCTGTCCTTCACTCTTCTCCATTTGAGCTTCAACTTCTACCTATTGTGTACTTGAACCCATCTAGTATTTGGTGAACTCCTAGTGTTACTCCAGCCTGACCATAGTCTCCAGTGAAATCTTTAGTCACCACATTGGACATTGGCCTTGATGTCGTTCCCTGTGATTTATCCGGGTTTGTGCCATCTGCTTGCTTGCTGCTGAGCCTTCCCTGTAGTGTGTAGTTTGAACCATACCCTATCTTGACCAGAACAACAGTCCTTCCATGGTTTTGTTACTAAATTGAAAACAACTTTGTCAGAGGGTTGCCACAGCAGAGTATCTACAGTGTTGCTCATTAGCAATGGCTAACATGCAGGCGTTGGCTTAGTTAGAAAATAGTAGGGGACACTTTTCATCAAGCTTCTCAGTAATAGGTCAATATCCCTGTCAGACATTGTTACAATGTTAATGTTGGTGGATACTGCTGTTGCATTCCTGTGTTAAACAATTGCTAAATTTTGTAGTTTTTTTAAACAGTTACTGGATTTCAGGTGTCACACCCATTATGCGTTTCCATGGCTGTTGGCTTCCTCCTGTTGAATTCAGATTTCTAAGACTCTTAGATTTGAAAGTTGCTTTTCATAAGTGGTGTACATATTTTAAATAGAGGTCACTTAGTTGTTAGATGAGGCTAAATTGCATATTAGATGCCACTAATATAAGCAAACAATATTTGAAATAACATAATTTTGCAGTCAGTCTTTGAACACAGAAGACTGCTACTTATGTGTTTACTGTATCTAAGGTATATCCTCAAAGTTACACTAAATGTCAGAATTATTTTTTTAAATACTCATTTGGTTCACCTTTCAGAAAATACTACTCTTACTATGCTCGCTTTTTTTAAAAACTTCTTGAAGCTTATGAGGAGGGATACATCAGAAAGCTGATAAGAGTAGGCAAGTGACATCTGTGCGGCAGCAGCACTCTGCAAGTTTTTTTTCTTTTTTTAAAGAGAAGATTGCTGCTAATACTTCTATCTAAAGTATTTTTACTTTTAAAGGTGACCTTTTTTCTTTATTGTAACCTGAGAAAATAGCTGTCAATTTTAGGGTTATATTTCAATTTTAAATCTCTTCTCATGATCAACTGCTTTATATTTATCAGTTCCTAAAACTTTTTTGCGTAAGTATGGGTTCAAGATGAATTCTGATTTAGACTGTTTGTTTCTTGTAGAACAAAAGTCGTCTTTGAGTGCTAGAAATTTTCGGTGTGAAGAACCTTCAAGAACAGTAATATGAGCAAAGGATGCTGCTTTAATGGCTTCCTTCTGGCTTAATTTTTTTGGCCACTGGGGGGCGCAGAAGACTGTCCCAGGCTTCAGGGAACAGCAAGAGCGTTTGTCTTCTGTTTCAGAAGATGCAGGTCTTAGTGCTGAGCTGCGGGAGATCGTGGGTCCTCCATGTCTGGCACATGCTTGAAAATCTGTTTTGCAGTGAATAAAATTCCTAGATAGTCAGGTTTCATGATTGCTTTTTTTCTGAAGAGTTACACTCTGAATTTGGACTGGATGGAACATGAGGCATATTTTAGAAAAGGAAGGGAGGAAAATAGCCTCTACATTATTAGTAGTATGAAGAGTAGATTGTGACTGGTGTTGGCTTAGAGTACTAAAATTCTTTTCTGAAACTTTTTGTTGCAGCTGTGCCTAATGGCAAGCACCCGCTCAGCCTAAGAGTGCAATGTAAGTGACTACATTACTTGGCTTGGGGTGCAGTTTGCTTTATTTAAGAGAGGATGCTGTAGCTGAGCAATGTTTTGGTTTTTTGGGTTTTTTTAATTAATATGCACATGTTTGTTGCTTTAACAGACAGTTGCTTTAATCCTGGTTTTCCAGAAGAAGAAGAAGAACTAAAAATACCGTTTCCTTCCTCTAACACCATTGGAAAAGGGGAAACAATTTCATTTTCATTGTTTCTTTCATTTTAAATGCATAGAATCAAAAGCTGTATACATGTGGGTACTATAAACACGTTACTCCAGAAGGACTAGCAACTCTAAATGCTGACTGTTTATTCCCAAGCTTATTTAAGGTTCTCTGTCAGTATTTATATGTCACTGTAATTGAGTAAAAATGTCTCACAGGCTGTTCAGGCCTTGATATCCCTGCTAAGGTTGCTGGACTGGTTATGTCCATGCTACATGCAGGTTCTGCTACTCATCTTTAACCTGTTTGATGTTTGGGGCAGAACAATATGTTCTAGTTCAAGACAAGATTGAGCTTTCTCTTTGGAAAAACTTGTTCTGTCTGTTCTGCCAACAGTGAGCAGGCAAAATTCCTACTTAAAAAATCATTCATATTTTTGTTCATGGTGTATAGAACTTAAACTAAGCAGAACAACCTTAAAGAAATGCTAGAGCAACACATCGCTGCTTTCAGTCATAGTTTTGCAGCAATTTCGTGGATATAGAAGAAGGCAGGCAGTAGGTCCTGGAGCACACCAGCAACCTGGGTTCAGTTGCAACCAGGACTAGTGATGTTTTTCCTGTGGGGTCATTTTTTGTTCTACCTCTTCTTTCTTGTTTTGACAGACATAAGCTGCCTCAGGTCCCCTCCCCCTTGTGTTTTGTTGTGTTTTTTATAAATAAGACATTCAGTTATTTTCTGACTGGCATTTGAAATAGCTATAGATTCTTATTCTAGGAACATAACTTTTATTTTTTTTAAAAAAGGTCAGCCTTTTATTCTGAGAATCCTGTAATCTAGGCAATAATTTTCTACTTATTTTACACACATGTAATGAAAGAACAAGTGTTGCACTTCATGAAAGCTCAAGATTTAAATAGAGCTTGCCCATACTGCTATGAACAACCAGACGTTAGGAGCCTCTTGTTCAGCTGAATTTAACTGTCATTTAAAAATAATATGTAACTCTTATGCATGTTTACACTTGTCTATTAGTATCCACACAATGCAATCCATGTCATCTGTTAGTCATCCTTTGTAATAGTCTGCTTCTTTAAGAAATTCCTTCAGTAAGTAGAGAGACTTTTCCTGTTCTATGTTAGGTGGGCATCATTACAATCCCTTCTTTTTGAAAGAGAGTTTCATGGTCTGGTGCAGATGAACAGCCTGTGGTTTTCTTTTTCCCCTGCAAGGAAATAGATACCTCATTGCTACTTAAGCAAGTTACATAGCCAAGCCCATGGATCCAGGCAGTATCCATCTGAAGGTGCTGAGTAAGCTGACAGATGTCACTGTGAGACTGTTTTTTATCAGTGTGGATAACCCTGATGACTGGAAAAAGGCAAACATTACTGTTTTCAAAAGAGAAGCAAGAAAGAGAATCCACGGAACTAAACGCTGGTCAGCTTCACTTCTTTCCCTGGGAATATTATGAAGCGAATTCTCATAGAAATTATTTCTAGGCTTGTGAAGGACTGGAAGGTAATTGGAAACAGCCAGCATGGATGTATCAAGGAAAAATCTCGCTTGACCAGTCTGACTAGCTTCTACAATGACTACCTCTGCATATGAGGGGGAAAACAGTGAATGCCACTTACCTTTGGCAAGGCTTTTGATGTAGTTTCATGTAGTACCCTTGTATTGGGTCAATGGACTACAGGGTGAGTGAAAAACTGGTTGCACCATGGGGCTTAAGGAGTAGTAATCAGTAGCCTGAAGTTTTAAATGAGTGGCTGTTTACAAGAAGTCTTTCTTGGAGTTGATACTGGGGCTGAAACTATTTTAACACTCATCAGCAAGTTGGGTGGTGAGGCAGAATGCACCATCAGCAAGTTCCTGGATAACCACACCCTTGGGAGGAGGGATCAGTACGCTGGAGAGCAAGGCGGTCATTCACAGGGACTTCAGCAAACTGGTGGAAGAGCAGCATCCTGGAAAATGGCCTTCAGGTCCTGGTGGACAGCAAGCTGAATGTTAGTGATGAAGGCTAACCACATACTGAGCTGCCTTAGCGAGAGTGGTAATTATTTCCCTCAATTCATCACTTTTGAAGCTATCTCTGGAATAATGTGTCCAGTTTTGGTCACATCAGTATGAGAGAGACACACACACAAACATGAGTGAGTCCAGCATTAGCATGGTTACGGGGCCAGTACAAGAAGAGGCTGAAGGGGGCTGGTTGTGTTTAGCCTGAAGAAAAGGCAAAAGCAGGGGCATAATTGCAGTCTTTCATTACCTGTATAAGCTTTGTAGAGGAGAGAGGCACTGTTCAGAAGTGCACAAAGAAAGGACAGGAGATAATGGTCATAAATTGCAATAAAGTACATTCTAACAGGTTAAAATAAAGATAAACAGTAATACTAAAAAAACAAACCACAAAGCTGTTGAGCACAGAGAGGCTATGGAATCATCATTCTTGAAGATTTTTGAAACTCAGCTGGGCAAGGGCCTTTGCAACCTGATCTGATATTGAATTTATCTCTGAGCATGAGGTTGAACTTGATGACCACCAGGGGTCTCACCCAACTTACATTTTTGTATGAGTCTCATTTATATGGAAAATCTTTTTGACTTAATTTTTTTATATAGCATAGCACTTATTCTGAGACTGTCCATAAGACAGCCTGTTGCATTCATCAGAAGCACATTCCCTAAACCAGATGTCTAAAGACCTTAGTAATAACATGAACATAAACCCCTAAATTCTATGGAAAATATATGTAAGGTTGCCATGTGGTCATCTGTACTTATGTGCCCAGAGCAATTTTATTTTCCCCTCCTTTAACCCAGTTACATTGTTTTGTCTTTTCATTGGCTTGACTGAAAAACAAAATAATTTATCTTCTTACTTGAAAATAGCAAATTAGGTTTACTGGAACAGTCCATTAGTCTCCAGGATTGTACGCTTAACAGGGACAAACTGTGACCATTTGTCCTACTCTGATTTAGATTTTCAGGATTAATCTCAGCTATCTTACAATTTTATGATATTAAACTATTTGTTTAGAAGTATGATGCTTCGTCACTGGGTGCTATCTCGGTTTGCAGGCCATTCAGAAGTGGGGAGTTAGCTTTTTGCTATGAAGGAACTATTTTCTTTTTTTACTGAAATAAAAAACTAGAAAATAGCAGAAAGTTAGTGTAATTTAATATTAAGTTTTTCTCTCATTCAAAAGTAGCCCCCTCATGGTAAGCTACCATGTCTCGAACCTGATAGTCCTTCTCTCTTCCAGCTGTCTTGGTCCTGCTTGTCTGCCTTCAAACATCCTGTGCTAATGCTTTGTCAAATCTCAACTCTGAAATCAGGGCTAGAGGCTATCTAATGAAACTTAGATTCTTCTGGAAATAGCATATCTCTTACAAAGAGAAGCATTAATGCCATAGAACTAACAGGGGATTAATTACTTCTGTAAAGCTTATTGTATGCTAACAAAAAAGGAGGAAAAGGCTGCCAACTTAATTTCAAGCAGTGGATCAATTTTGTACATGAAACATGCGAGGAAGTGAGAAAGGGACGCATAGTCTCTAGTATTGACCACTTAACACATGACTGATGCTAAAACAATTTTCCAACTGATTTCTGGATTGTTAATTTTTGGCTTCACTTCTCATATTCCATACCCTTCTGGAAACATCTCTGCTCAGGTTTTGCACTCCAGACTTTTGCCATGTGACAGGTGGAATTGTTTCAAAATAGGTCACTTGCCTTAAGGGTTAGCACTTGTGGATTTTGAAGCCAACCTCTTTCTGACACAGAAAAGTTGTATCATCTCACCCATTAACAAGACCAGCCTCATTTTAAAACTCTTTATTTCCAATTTGCGTAACTTCTGTCTGTTTGTTCTAGCCTCAAGTGTTATTTGCCTTTCCTGGTGCTTTACCTATACAGCTTAGAATCATCTTTATGTAGCGTAGTCCTGTCCTACCTCATACTGCTTGGCTAGCTGAGTTTTATTCCTGTAATATTCTCTCTTAGAGTGAATGGTCACATTGGTAAACTTTTTTTTTTTTTTTTGTTCTAGTTTAGAGCAATAGGTATAATTAATTAACATAGGTGCATTACTTAATCATATTCTGATTGTGCTGTCTTTCAGCCTTTCTCAGGTTATGAACCCATTAGAAAAGGGACAGAATAAGTCAGTGGGAAGTGCAGACGTCTCCATGTTTTACCATAGAAGTAGTGACAGGACACAGAAGTAGAGATCTTGGGTTGGAACATCTGCGTGCATACAGGATGCCATTCACATTCTTGTCTATTTTTTAACAGATATTTTGTTAGTTAGAGGTGTCACCTTACATTTGAATTTTGTTCCACCATTGTTGCTCCTTCCTCTTGGTTATCCATTTCTTTCTGTATGATACTCATCTATTTCTCATATTTTATCAAATATAGCTCCTATGTCTAATGATGTCCCTTAGCTTTGTCACCAGCAGACTTCATTACATATGCCTTTCATTTTAGTTACTAATAAAAACAGTAATTTTAAGTTAGTCCTCTGAACAGGACTGAATTCTGGTAGTAGTCTTCTGTGCATCAGTTGGTTCCTGATTTTGCACTTGGCTGCTTCTATTTAACCAGTTTCTTCCCTGCTCCAATGGCAGCCTGTTCCTATGCTTTTATTTCTGTTAGTTCATTCTGCCTCCCAGCTCCTGTGGTTGATACAGTTCACACTGAAAACTAAGTAAGAGTATTACTCAGGTTTTGGTCCCCATCTTGGTTAGCTCCCATTTTAATGCCTTTCTGACTGCATATGAGTTTGTTTGGGTTTGTTTTTTTTTTTTCCCCAGTCCTTATTCTATGTATCAGAAGAGTGTTTTTAGTGTCTAACTGGAGTTGCTATTTCTTTACTTCGAAGGCCTGTGTGTTCTTTCTGGTTTGTTTCTTTATCTTTTCCTTAGAATTTGTCATCTTACTCATACTGGATCGTTTTTAAAAAGTAGTGATTTGTCTTATGCATTTGGGAACCTTTTGCTGCAAGATTCTTCTCTTTATAGGTCACAGATAATTTCCCTAACTATAACATCAAAAAATTTCAGGCCTCTTCTGTACTGAAAGGCTTGCACTGCCCTCAGTCTAGTTGACTGCAGGCAGTACATTCCCACATAGTGCCCTCGTTGATTACTAACCAGCTCTAAATTAGCATAATGTTGGTTCAGAACTGTTGAAAATCTGTGGGCTGTCATATTTAAAGATGTGTGATGTTAATTTGGAAATATTCATTATGATAATCTTTAATGTTTATGATTTGATTATGAAATATCTCTGCCTGTACTCTAGTCTAAATTTTGGGGTTTGTAGAAGACCCCAGCTGTCCCTGCAACTGCAACTCTAGTTTTTACTTTTGCAAAAGTGAATTTTATTTACCACATAATTTATTCATACTGTTCATCTCCTTTTTGCTTTCTGCTTTTAAAGTAGAATGTTAGTCCATGGTTTTTCTTTCCTGTACAGAAATTTCC
>VZTL01023845.1:52850-82550 GCA_013400535.1 Scopus umbretta | reverse complement strand
GTAGTGAAGCCAGAACCAGAGCACATGTGTGAACCGTGAGCTTTGGGGGCTATTGTTACTTGCAAGGCAGAGGGATGCTGTATCCCAGTCATAAAATTGGAACAATGTTCGAATTGGATCACTGACGCCTAAAATGTCCTACGTCGAGGCTGCTTTGAGCAGCAGTAGTCAGCAGCAGGACACCCATCTAGATTTACCTTTGTGTTGTGGTTTCTGCAGTTTAAGACAAGTCAACCCTGATTCAGCAAAATACATGTGAAACTTGAACTGGGCTTCCCTGGGGCTGCCCGTGGGCTCTTGATGGGCAGGTGCTTCCATGCACCCCCCAGAGACAGGGGTGGTTGGCACTGTGCAAGTCAGCACCCAGTTGGGTTTGCAACGCTGCTTCTTTTCCACGGTGGAACACCAACTGAAGCAAAGCTGGATAAAAAGGTTGGGGTGGAAGATCTGTGTATCTCTGGAGGCACTCAGGGAATAGCACAGAGCAAAGCCTTTTCTTTAATATTAAGCAGTAAAATATTAAGTGGACTGGAAGCCAGCCAGCGCCCTCCTAGGGGAGCATCCCAGTCATGAAACTCTAGAGTCACACTTCTCTCTTTCTTCCAGCCCAACCCAATTACCACTTAATTATTTCAAGAGACCAGAGTAGCATCTACATCAGGGAATGAAGCACATATCACCGCTCCAGCATCCCCTATGCTTTTGTGGCCATGGTGCCCAGAAAATGGGTTCAACTCCTCATGGGTGGAGACAGAACTATATTTTGGTCTTCCACAAATGAACCAGCTTCCTCAACTGTGGACCTACAGGGAGAAGAGCAGGGAACAACTTAATTTTGGAGGGTGCAAAGCCTCATCTTGCAAGCATGTTCGGAGTATGTCTGCAACCCAAACTCCACCAGGTAGCTCCTAACTGTGCAATATGATAAGCCTAAGGAATGAGCTAGGTGCTGGGATACTTGGTCCTCCAAAGACTGAGGCATGTTTGGGAGTGCTATCGGCAGACCTTTAACTACCTGGAAATGTTAATGTAAAAAGACATTAGCAGCTCTGAACTTCAAAGGCCTCCTGAGCCCTGCCTCAGCAGAACAAGAATTTTTCACCTTGGAGCTCCAAGCAGTGTTTAGGCAATTGGGACCCCTGTGTGGAGGTACAGCTGTGCACTTCCATCAGTAAAACAGGTGTGATGAGGTGAAAAAATGCTATGAGGTGAAAAAGCACTTCACTACAAGTGAAGTGCTTGGCTGTTGTGGCAGTAGGAGCAACCAAATGACCTAGAGAAGCAGAAATATAAAAGGAAAGGTGTTTGAACTACATTCCAGTGACAGAGAAAGAATAAGAAACCAAATATCTGGTGTCCTAATTCCCTGCTCTGGATATAAAACCAGACTCCTTTCCCTTTGGTGGAGAGGTGTACTCAATTTCCACTTATTCTACAGAAGAGTTTGCTAAACTTGTGTTTTAAAAGCACCACATTTTCACACAGATCTTTGTTACACAGCTGATTTTTTTGCATAAATTACCTTTTTTTCTCAGATACCTCGTACAAGGTCTATTTGCTACTCATCTCTTCTTGTTTGGCATAGTGAGTCACTGTTCACACAATGCTGAATGAAGCCACTCATTAAATATGTGATTTTTATCAGGCTCTAGACAGGCTATACTTACAAGACCGTGCAGTAAATGATTTCTTTGTAATAATCTTTAAGTTATCTCCTGCCCCTACCCAACGGCTTTGAGTGCAAATAAGTGTACGCTTGCAAGGCATGGCGGCCAATGCTCTCTGGATTCGTGCTTTTGTACACAGATCCAAATTCATAAGTAAGGAAGCCTGGAAAAGTAATTACTTGGCTGCTTGTGGACTCATTTGGTTACCCTGAAGTAGCTCCGAAGCCTGAAGAGGCGCTCTGTGCTCATGCTGAGCTGTTTGCTGACTTTGCAAGGAGTTCATTGAAGTGAACGGTGCACACCCGCACCCGTACTCACACGGGCAGAAAAAATTTGGGGTGAAAGCATGCCTAAGAGCACAGTTTTATGCAGGTCTTCATCATACAGATGAGGTGCTCCGTTCCCATCTTTCCCCTAAGCAGGCGCAAGTTGGCAGATGTGTGGCAAAGCCCTAGTTAATAACGAATCATCTTCCTTTGCTGGCCCTACTCATGTATGGGAAGCAGCCCAGGAGGATTCAGCCACCTTTCCCAAATGCTCTGCGCTGCAGATGTGCCATGCCGTGCGCGGTGCTGAGCAGTAGCTGGGGGCACCCAAAGTTTTACCTCCCTATAAAACAACCTCGGTTATCGTGCTACCTCAAGGGGGTCTGTGCAGCAGGTGAAAAACGGGTGAAAGTAGGCAAAGGAAAACATCACTTTGCAGTCACTCTTTCTATGACTGAACGGATTAAAAGCAAATATGCAAGAAGACACAGCGTCCCAAATCCCAGCATAAGATATTTTTGCTTTTTACAAAAAAACATACAGCCTTACAAAGATAAGAAAGATAATGTTTGTGGGGAAAAAAAGAAGCTCACCTTCTGTTTCTCAGACAAATGCTCTTTTGTAGTACGGATGTGCGCTATTTTCTTATGGCGTTTAAATTGGTTCCTTGATTTGTTTCTCTATCTGCTCCCTGAGACTTTCCTGATTAGTTGAGATTTTTGCACTCACTAGTTGATTAAATAATGAATACATTTGTTTGATTTGCAGTTGCTTACTTAATTAAAATTTCTTTTCAGTGCCCCAATTTTCATTATGATTTCAATTTTGCATTTAATCACTGTGTTGTTCTTTGCTGCCACCTCTCTTAATAGAGGTCTACTCTCCTGTCAGCCTTATTGCAAAACTTGGCTCCGAGCTGCCTGTGGGCACACAGAGAGAAACCTCCATTTGTGCAGTTGATTTAGACAGGAACTAGAAACTTGGAGGGCAGGATGGAAGGAGTTAGAATTTGCAGAAATATCCAAAGAGTTTAAGATGCATTTTAGGCTAGAAAATTAAGGTAAACTATTTCTAACATCGTCTGGCCAAGGAGCATCGCATTCGCCTGTGAAGGAAAATCAGATTTTATATTTAACAGTCTGTAGGCCAAGTATAAAGGCAGGTCTCTTCATCCCACAAAGCAGAGAGAATGATCACCAGTACTAGTAGGTAGTTTCTAGCAGTGGGACAATATTTCCTTCAGCAGAAGCTGTGTGATGAGGTATGTATTCAAAGCTTTAATGCTTCTTCATTTTAGGATGCTGCAATTTCTTCCCTTTTTTATTCTTCCTTCTCCTTCTTCTCACTTTTTTCCCTCATCTGATCCTGCTCTTTCATCTATATTTGCTTTCCTGCAGCGGAGCCCAGATTTCTATGTCCTGGATTCCTTTCTCAGTCTGAACTCTTTTCTGTTCACTGGTGGGATCACACATGAAATAGTTAATGTTGTTCCATCACCAGATTTTAATGCCAGTATCCCAATCTGATTAATAAGAGTGAGGGAGATCCCACTTTTGGTGCTGGTGCAGCCTGCAGATGTGTGCACATGCCCCTGAGTTGGTTCACAGTCTAAAGGGACCCTGAGTTAGAAGTGTAGTATTGGTGTTTCAGAAGAAAAAGACATCTGTCATCTCATGTGCAGCAAGCTCAGTGTTTTTTGGGTTCTTGTTATTGCCAGACAAGGCAGCAACACTGCATGACAAACCCATCCCCAAGCACGTGATAACACTCTTATGATGGGGTTCTCAGAGAATAAATTTTTTATGATGTATTTTGTCATCTGCACAAGTACTACAGTAAAAGTCGTATCTAGCTGGAAAAACTGATCACCACATCAGAGGTGAAGAGGGTGCAACACAGAGGCATTCGAGGAGACAGACACTGAGGTCAACTGATACTTTGGGAAGCTGGGAGGAGGGAATGACCAGGGTTAATGGCTTAAATCCTTATCCATCCAGGAAATCCCTCTAACTCCACTGAAGTGAATATATGTCAGCTTAGAAATCACAAGAACATCTGGTTTATGTATTTGCAGAAGTAAGTTTTTTTAAGGACTCAAATTTTTCTGTGCTTCCATGTCTGCAGCTTTTAATTCAGGAAGAAATACAAAAGCATCCTTTAAAGCTGTCCACAAATGACAATGACTCTTCTGGAGTTATGAATTTTTTTTGCTAATACCAAAAGCAGTAGGAACAGATCTTGTAATCTTGACAACTGTGCATGATATGTCTATGACAAATGTGCCTTTTCACAGAAATTAGAAATCAGCTATTCATAAAAAAACAAGCTGAAAGAAACCTTGAAAATTCATCTTTCCCAAGCCTGGGTCTTCTGGGACCCAGAATCAGAGCAAAAGCCTCCCTTCCTAAAAGCTGTCTTGTTTTTAGAGTAAGAGACACAGAATAAATGAGTGAAAGAAAGTATCTCATCCATTACCTGTTTGAAAAGGGACTCAAGTGTACTGACTCTGAAGCAACCACAAGAGGATGTTTTCAGAAGGTCTGTGCTGTAATGTGGACCTTTAAAATAAATATGTGACATCAAATGCATTAATCTAATGCAAGCAGTTATGCTTCCTCATTCTGGATATTTCAATAGCTCTCTTGCTCCAGGAGCAGCAGCCCAAAGCTTTCCTGCTCTGGTCTGTGATTTGGATCTATCCTAGCCACCAGTTGCAATAACTATAAAAGTGGGTTACACCTGGTTAAACATCTTACACCACTGAAAACATCTATTTCTGAACTATTCACCTGCTTTTTTAATAGACCATGGTGTTTGGGAGTTGGAAGAATCCATGGTGTTGGAAGCACAATTCACCTTGTCCTCTAAAGCAGGTCAGATGAATGCTGTCCTCCAAGTGCCTGTTTCTCTGCGCTGGCTGTAATGAAAGCTATGCCAGCTGAGACGCAGGAGCCTGCACGGCAGGTGTCTGAAGTTGGAAGGATATTAATCTTGCACATCCTGTTTCTCTGTATTTTTTCCACTATCTGTATTGATGAACCAGGCAATATACACCCAGGTCTTATCACAGGAGGAAGATATACGTGTGCAGGGTGGAAGATAGGAGCAATGACCAGTCACACAAACTGAACAAGAGGTTATCTTTTGTCTCCATTAGTCTTTCCAGCTGAGATTTCCTTTAATATTATTTCTCATGAAGTTAGGTGCTCAAAGGTCCATTTGCAGTCTGTGGTGAGAGGCAGCGGCCTTGCAAAGGACAATTCACCCTCTTTTAAATTAGATATCTCAGGTAAGTGGGATGCATCAGACTCCAGAGGAATTTATCCTTTTTCCACTGACTATTTATTAGGTTCAGTTAGTAATATAGTTTGAAAGTTTAGCCTTTCCTGAGCAGTAACAATGGCAGCAAACTTACTATAAAGAGCACTTGACATCTAAGGTTTTCAGTTAAGTTGCTGGCAGGCACTTTAAAACTGCCTCCATAAATCTGAGTGCTAAAATGTAAGGAAAGAAAATCAGTCTGATGTGGGATTTGATTGTTTTGTTTTTTTTTTAATTCTGTCACCATTCAGCAACCTTCCCATTGTAACATGTAGCACCTCATACTGGTTTAACTTGTGGAATAACCATCCCTAAAAAGATAAATCCTGTTTTGCCAATAAAAGACTTGTCCCACTATAAAGCACATGCCTATGGAGCCGTTGAGCATCTCTTGATGCCAGTAGACCTGGGGAAGACTTTTTTTGACTTTGTGTTTGTCACAATCCAAAGCACCAGCAGCCTTAACATCTCAGATTTAATTACCTTTTCTTCACGCAGTTCATAATTCAGATGGTTTTGTTGTAAATCAACCACAACATAATAACCAAAGTCACTTTTAAGCACTCACCGGACAAGTGTATGTTCTGTGCTGCAGTAAGTATTGATAGCAGTTTCAGGTTATAGAAGAAAGATTCAATTATATCTGGGACTAGCAAGGTCTCAAGTATTTCTGATCAGTATATTCATTATGGAGCGAGTGCTGGAGAAGTTTGTAAATAAATCATTTAAATGAAAAGGGGATGCTGTCATCCTCTAGTCTGATGAGTGAAAACAAAATGCGAAAAACCATAATCCCTGTTGGAGATGTCTCATTTAGAAGGCAGCTGGAGATTTTGGTACAGTAGTACCCCTGACCCATATGGGAAGGAGCACAGTCCTAACCTCACTGAATATCTGGATGCACAACCCATCACTCAACTGTCTGAGTCAAGCTGGAATCAGTGGAAATATTTGTGGAATAAGTTGATCTCTAACAAAGGCTTGACTGACGTAATTTGGACCTTCAGTAATATCGACTGACCCAAAACCTGCTCGGTAAAGCCTGGGCTGTTCCTTGCACTGCATTTGCAGCGCAGGGTCCGGCTGCACCTTGGTGAAGGTGAGGAAGCTGATGGCTTTTGGTGATGGTTTCTGAGGAGGCAAATGGAGAAACTGAGGTATGAAAGATAGAGAAGTTGTCACAGAGTTCCACAGTCTGAGATGTGGAGAAATATGCAGGGAAAGCCCAAATGCTGTGAAGGAAAGAAAGAACAGCTCTTGGCAAGAACAGACATCTAGAAAGTGCTTGAAAATTATGTGTGACTGAGCATTGCAATCCTTTAAATAGACATTTTGGCTTATGTTTACCCATGAAGGTTAACAATAAAGGAAACGGGACTAGTACTCTAATGAGCTTTCATTCCCTGAGGCACATGCTGCCTTTTTTTCAGGTAACAGCACCCTTTCCAGTGCTAATGATTTTCTTTTGTGTACCAAGGCAGATTTTTTTTCACCACTTACCCTCCACCTATGCACGACAGATGGTACGATATGCAGTTTTGGGAGCTAGTCTAGGGTGCATGAACTGATATGCATTAGGCTCACAAATTCAATTGTGTCTTACCTGTCTGCTCGAGGAATCCATCTACTAGAAGAAGTGAAGAGCCAGAGAAAGGCAGCAGCTTATATTTGTTTATTGTGTTTTTCTTTGCAAAAAGCCCCCCCCCCCCAAACAGTTTTGCCTTTCTGCCAGAACTTTAAATCACATTTCAACAGAATATGTCGAGGGCTTAAGGTCATCCTTTTATGAAAGCACTGGCAGAGGGTCTGGGAAGCTTCAAGCTGAAATAAGGGTTTCTGGTCTAGATAAATTCAGGGAATGCGGCAAGATGCTTTGCTCTTATGCATTTAGGCCCAAAGTCTGCAAGCACTGAAGTACTTAACTCTACTCACATGAGTCGATCAGCTGAAGCCTGTACATCCATTTCCAGGAGACAGGTTAGGCATGTGCATAAATAACAATAAATCAGGTAAAAATCAATGCTTTCCAACCTCTTTAGAGGGCTGTGCCTGCTCATTCAGTTACGATAAAGACAATTCCAGTTGGTGCCCATCTTCCCCCAATTTTACCTCTGACGGAGGATGCGTGGCTGAGGCTCGGGGCAATCTGCATTGACCCACACATGACCCACAGCTGAACTAGAGACTGACTAAAGCAGTGTTGTGGGGCTTAGCATAAAATAATCATTGAAAAGGACAAATATGGTGAAACAGAGTACTAACTGCAGGAACAATACCAGTGCACAACTCTTGGCTTGCCAGGTTCAATTTTTTTTTGCCGTAGATTGTACAGGGCTGTATTGACAACAAGACCACGCTGTTTGTGCCATAGACAAACCTTTTGCTCCTGGGGGATTATTACTATCTTCTTGCTGAATTTGAAGAAGAGTGGGTAAAGAGAGTGTCAAGATGTGCTGGCCCCTTAAAGAACAGACTGGAATAACTTGAGCCCATGCTTGGTACAGGGCTGAGCCAGGCTGTTTTGCCAAAGCAAGGAGTCAGTTGAGGACAGTCTGACCTCCTCTTGTGCCAGCACAATGTTGCACTATTTTTTGCACTGGGAGAAGAGGAGCTGCATTATTGCCATATACCCCTGCAATAATACTGGAAACAAGTTATGGGAGATCAGACCTAGGGCATCTGTTAACCAGCTCAAAATTAGCTTGCAGGATAAATTTCCCCTGTAAGCAAAAGTTTTAAAAATATTTCTGGTGCAGTGGCCTGGGTAGAGGAAGGCACATAAATTGACATACACATAGTAAGACTNACCTTAATGATTCTATGATTACTGACTGTTTTCAATGAGCAATGAGATCTGGCGAGGGAAAACAGGTCAGCAATGTTGTTTTATTTATTTGTCTATTTAAGCTATAACTCTCACTGTTTTTTGGCCCCACTCACTGGTTTTTGGCCCCACTCACCCCTTCCTAGCTGTCCAACCTTACGGCCTGTGATAAGACTTGAGACAGCTCTAACTCAGATATTCATGTGCTCCCTCCTTCCTCCTCATTTCAGCTGGATCCTTGAAAAAAGTCATCTAGATCTTGATGGGTCTCGCTTAGAAAGCTCTTGTTTTTAAGTGTTTAACAACAGCAAACATTGATTTGAAAGCATGCATGTAAAGAGTTCACCTGCAGAAGGAAGAGTGTTAAATGGGAGTGCAATGGAAACATAAAAGGTGAAAGTCCCTGAACCAAAGCCTTGCAATCTCAGGTTGCACTATTTTTAAGGTCACTTTTCTACTTTGACCCAGTGTGGAGATAGTGATCAAAGTCTGTGATGTTCTTTGCTGCAGTGTAAAATACAGAGCAAAAAAGTAAGCTTGTTCCTCCTGCTGCCTCTTCCCTCTACCTTGCAACAGGTTTCTCATTACGTCCTACCCAGATACTCATTCCTTTAAGGAGTGCAGGACTGTAAGCCAGAAGACAGTGAAGGAAATATTCTGGTAAGCATTTTTTAGGGAAAAAGGACAAAAGATGTTAAAATATCATTGCTTTAGATGGAAATTGCAAATTAAACTGCATGACTAACTTTGATGGACAAATAAACAAAGAAGTAGATTTCTCCTTCTCTAATCTCACCCAGCCCAGAGAAGCACAAACACCATTCCAAAGGCACCATTTTTTCCAGTTTTCAAAATCTGTGTTTTTCAGTATTTTGTAAAAATCGAAATGGCAGCTAAATTAAAATTTCATATGCAGTCTTTTGGCCAAAATCCAGAGGGGGATTACCAGTTCATCCATTCAAATGGTTCTGTGCCAGAGCAATCAGCATAGGGGATGTGGACCAAGGTCTAGCTTTTGAGGACATTAAACAGCCCTGATGATATAGAAGTGTGACCTCATTTAAAGCAGGCTGCTGTGGCATTGGTTCCACTGGTGTTCCTGGTGACTCAGACCCACGGTGATGTCAAGCTCCACTCACATCCAACCCAGTTACCAGAAATGTAGTTCAAGTGCAGAGTGTAGCCCAGGATTTCCTGGGAAAGGGCTGAATACAAGGCTTAATGTATTAGTCATTACAGTGTAAAGAACTGAGGTTATATGCAACAGAAATTTGTTGTAAGATAAACACAACAGTGACGTTCAGATGATTTCTTTCTCCTTGACCTTCTGAGGGAACCCCATGCCCTACTGGAGAGACCAGACCACATACGTTAATTCTTTTTTGATCAACACCTGTGTTGGGGTCACTCTGCATACGCATTTCTTAAACTTCCTTCTCAATTCTGTGCCAAAAAGAATGGAAAGACTTGGTACACCCTGAAGCTTTGAACAAGAATGAACTGCATTTGGATCATTCCTTTCTCAGTGCTAGTGTAGGACTCAGCTTTCCCCCAAACCCTGATCCATCTATCTAATCGCAGTGAAGAAGGTGACGCTACCAAAAGTTCACCAGAGGAAATGCATTACTGAAATAATAAATATGCCGACCTTTTCTGCCTTCCCTGATCTGATACAAGAGCAGAGGTCTAAGATGGAAAACCTTTTTTATTTTCCCTCATCCTTCGCTATTTTGATGTTCTTATTCTCTGTTTTGCGAGCATGAAGCTCTTTACTTGCTTTCTGCCACCAGCACCCACAGAAAAAACACTCTGCAGTTAGGTGCTGACGTTTGGGCTGAGGAGGTAAAACTTGGTCTTGGAGCAGACATGGCTCCACAGTGCAGGGTGGTGGGGACCAGGAGCTGAATGTGCGTGCAGTCCTTTGTACCCACTTTGCATGGAGCACTGCAGCAAGGCTGGAGAGACCCTGGCTCATAAGGAGGGGGGTGAGCACAAGGAAGCCAACCGCAACGCCAATGTTGAGAGGGTGGCCTCTCTACAGCATCTACTTTGCCTTATTCCACATCTTAACCCGTTTTCTTATCACATGGTCTTGTGGGAACAGGCCTGTAATTCAAGCCATATTTGTTTTAATTGCCTCTGGCTTTCCTCACCATTTGGCATATGTACAAAAGGAGGATATAAGAGCTTTTATGGGAGTAAAATTCTATAATGAATCACTTATATCCAAAACAGACCACATACTAATGGGTGAGATGAAAAAGTTGCTTTGACCATGGGTTGTTTTGTGCCATTAACTTATTATTATGCATCCCAGAAATAAGTGGAAAACTCTTTTGCTTCACAAAGTCTCTCCTTCGCTGTGGTACAGCAAGCTTACCTATAGTTACTGAATTGTAGTAGTATAAAGGAGACAGACAGTACACTTACCACGTATAAAATTTAATTGTAGCATTTTCATGACAACAAAACTGACCATACCCTTTCCTGGATGCTGGCACGAGGTTTGAGTGTTGACTTCTCCCAGTTGTACTCCAGAACTGCTTTCATACCCTCCTGCGTCCAGCCTTTTGGCATCACCTACCTGGCACAAAAGACCATTATCTGACCAAATGACCCATTTTCTGAAAAACTTTCATGGGGAAGGGCTGGAGGATGGCAAATCACAGAGAAAAATGAGCTCCCATGCCAACTGCTCCAGCCATCTCGGCATGGGGATGTTTTGGGGCTGGAGCCAACTCCTCACAGGCACACGGTCCTTTCGCCACTCCAAGGCACGAGCAGATTGAGAAGCACAGCCCTTTCCCAGCCCCTTATATGGAACAGATTTCAGTAAAGGAGATAATCCAGCCCGAAGGGGTTATACAGATAATACCCAACAGGCATGATGGAGGCATGCTCTGCTGAAATCCCCTTATATAGCATAGCTGAATGCACTCAGATCTCCCAGATATCTGAAGCAAAAGGCAACACTGCATGAGGTCATACAGCAGACGGAAATCCGTGGTGCGGTGACAGAGCGCATCTTCCAACCACGCTCTTTAAAGCCAGACCCCAGGGCAGTGGAGCCTCTCTCCCTGGCTGGTTCCCCACGCAACTGAAGGCGGCTGCCCCTGCACCCCGCAGGGGCTGTTGGATGACTGCCGTGGTGCTGCAGAGTGGTAAATGCAGCGCGTACGTTTGCTACAGGGCAACGCAACGCGCAATGCAACCACATTTTGGAGGGGATTAATCCCGTTTCCCTTTAGGTGCCTACCATGCAGGCACCTGCACAAGAGCTATTCCCCCCAAACTCCCTTTGAAGTCACTGGAGAGAGCCAGGCACTTCTAGGACTGGTTTTCTGCCTTGGTTTAGGCATTAGGATGGAGCCAGGCCATGGACAGCATAAAGTGCTTCTCTCCTTGCTGGCTGTGCTGGGAGGTGCACCCACCAGGCACAGACATTTGCACTTAGTCAAACAAACCTGTCGTTTGCATGTGAAACCTGGCACGTCTTTAGATACTTTTTTTCCCACCTCCACTTCCAAAACAATTATTCAACCTTTTTTTTTTTTTAAAGTGTGTTCTTTCGTCTTCAAATAAATTGATGAAAAGTGCTTTAGTGTAGGTACTACCAGGACAAAATGACATGTTGCTAAGGCATTTTCAGAATGTTGTTTATTTCTACAAAACTCTGTTTCTCAAAGGATTTTTTTATTTTTTTAATAAATATGAAGTATTCCTTCCTAGTCCAGAACTTGTAAATTTATGACAAAATTCCAGTCCTGTCAAACTCAGCTCAACACAGCTATTTTACATTTCAAAACAAAAAAAATGAAGTGACTGGTTGCTACATTTTCTGACATACATCTCTTTTTGAACTTTATTATAATCGCTGTGTAGCTGAAGAACAATGCTGAATAAATGCAACTTCATAAAGCCCGTAGTGCTCCAGCGACGGATGCTGTTCACAAGCCAGACCCAGAGGGCCCAGTGCCAAGTCACCTTCCAGGATGGAAATTCTCCTTTTCCCAGGAAAGCAATGCACCTTTCTCCGTGACCCCCATTCCTTCATCAATATAACCTCTACCTTGTTTCTCATGCATTAACATGAAGCATCTCGGAGTGTGCTGTGGAGGGATATCTTAGCAACTGGTAATTTTTGGGTGGAATCATGACTTGTATGGTCAGCCGCACATTTTGCAAAAAAGGATATCAGAAATGATATCAGCCTGGCATATTGCTATATCCAAGTCTCCTCTGACAGTGCTCTGCTCTTGAGCCTTTGCAAAACTTATGTCAGTACAAAGGATTTTACTTTTTTTTCCATTTAATTGATAATTACTAGTATGGTGCACTTAGTAAGATGAAAAACCTGAGCTGTTCTGAAACTTCTAATTCCCAGACTGAAATTCTTCTTCTGGAGAGTGTCATATAATAGAAACAGAGCCGATCTCTTGCGGCTCTGCTCCTTAGGGGAGAGTGGGAGGGAACTGGGTGGCAACTTGTCTTCATCTGAGATTTCTGACAGGGAAAAAAATGCTGAAAAGTTTCAGAACAGCATTGTAAATGGTGTATCTTATTGCTCACTAATTGCATAATTTACTGCTCAGAAACTGTGTGGTTTGCTCACTCTTGTAGGAGTAGGGTCTTCTCCCCTGCTGTTCCCATTCTTCAAGCTGTTTATTCGTTACTGCATTAAGCAGCCAGTAGACTAGACTAAACCTGGATTAATCTGAGGAGCACAGTGGCCCATTTTGCACAGAAGAGGTGGACGGTTCTCTGGTCTCCTCCCCTCTGGCATTTTCAGTGCCTAAACCCGCCTAAATCAGATTTAGATGCTTAATCCTTTATTGGGACTGGTGCTAAGTAACATCCCAGGAGGTGCCCTGTATGCTAGGGTGGGAGACCCACCGTGCCACAACATACTGCATTCCTCCAAGCACTGCTCTGCATTAATTTTTAAAAGCTTAAGGATTAGATGTCCTTGCAGCTGAATAAACATGCATGGAAATCACAGACACAGACAACACTTGCTTGTCCATGCGATGGACACCTAGGTACCCCATGTGAACAATTAAGTGTTTGAAGTGCACGTAGTTGCCTATTTACAGGAGTACAAAAGCACGCGTGCTAAGCAGGTGCCTGACTTATAAATGTATCTAATCAGTTTTGGTTTTTTTATTTATACTATCTTCAATAATTTCACCTGCTAACAGATGCATGAGAAATGCATGATGCTCTGTAATGGCTGCCTAGCAACTCGGTGAGACGAACAAACTCAGTTTCATTTAGGTGTTCAAAAATCTGAGGTGCAGTGAATTTATCTTGCGCAAACATCAGAGGGCTTAATAACAGCAGTAGCAAAACACAGCTTTGGTGTAGTGTTGATGATGTCCTAATATAATGGAAAGAACTGATATTTGGTATTTTTGAAACTACAGTTTAGGAGGTTTCTTGAAAAGCATCTATCTACTAAAATGAGAGAACGGTTTTATGAGTTTTGCCTTGGTAAAGATGGACACATAAAGTAGTGATCGGATCACTGCGCACGCTCTAGGTGCGCTCATCTAGGGCCTCATGATGCACATCTACCTAAATAGCTCCAAATTTTTAAGCTGGGCAGACTTGAAATTGCTGCTTTCCAAAGCAGCAAACCTTACTTCAAATATTTGGATTCAACTTGTTAAACAGTTGATTTCAGATTGTTAATTTTATCTTGTAAGCAAAATAAAAATTGACTTGGAGGGAAATAAAGGTAAAAACCCCCCCACATTATTTCTGCACAGGAGGTGTTTGTGTTGCAGTGCCCTACCTGGGATGGACAAAATTTGCCAGGCAGAGATGAGAAGCAGGAATGTATGAAAATGGTATAGAAAAACTAAACCCACTGTGGTCCATGAGCATTTCATGCTCCTGGATAATTTAGTAATGAAGATTAAAATTCACAGTTTGGGTGGTGCAAGGAAGGAATCAAGACTGAGCTTTTCTATAATATATATAAGATGAAGATAGCAAATTCACAGCGTGTGAGGCTCGTGGGTGGTTGCTTCTGCTCCCACTGAGAAGAGCAATAATTTGCTCGGAGGTCACAGTTGTGCCAGGCGGTGGGGAATGCAAACTTAGGTGGCTGCTATTTTGGCATATAATCAGCTCAATTCAGCTTCAACTTAATGAAGTTGCTACAGCAACCTGAGACGGCTACTGCGTGGTCCTACAGCGGCCAAGTTGACTCAGAGATGTGGAGAACCGGGAGTGCTGCTGGGGAAATGCCATTTCCCAGTGTCGCGGTGTAACCCTGGTGGGCAGCTCAGCCCCGCGCAGCCGCTCGCTCACTCCCCACAGTGGGATGGGAGAGGGACTCGGAAAGGTAAGAGTGAGAAAACTCATGGGTTGAGATAAAGACAGTTTAATAGGGAAAGCAAAAGCTGCACGCACAAGGAAAGCAAAATAAGGAATTAATTCACTGCTTCCCACCGGCAGGTGAGTGTTTAGCCATCTCCAGGGCTCCATCACGCTTAATGGTGACTTGGGAAGACACCCACCATAACCCTGAATGTCCCCTCCTTCCTCTGTCTTCCCCCAGCTCTATATGCCGAGCATGATGCCATATAGTATGGAATATCCCTTGGGTCAGTCGGGGTCAGCTGTCCCAGCCGTGTCCCCTCCCAGCTCCTTGTGCCCCCAGCCTGCTCGCTGCTGGGGTGAGGAGCAAAGGCCTTGGCTCTGTGTAAACACTTGTCAGCAATAATTAAAACATCCCTGTGTTATCAATACTCTTTTGGTCATAAATCCAAAGCACAGCACCATATAAGCTACTATGAAGAAAATTAGCTCTATCCCAGACAAAACCTACACTGGTGACACTCTCTGGCTGCGACTGAGATCTCGTGCATCAAAGTGACTCCCCCCAAAGCATTGCACAACTATTAACATAGATGTTCCTTTTTCCAATGGATTTGCTCTGAACTTACACTGGTGGGAAAAACAGAACAAAACAAAGCACAGCACAGTTTTGAGTTAGAAAAAAACCCTGAAAATAAGTTTTTATTTAATATTCTGCTTCCCCCTCAAAGGTTTCTCCTTTGGCAATAACAGAGCAAAATCCATTATTCACATAGATCTATTGGAAACCAACAGTATAGCCTGGCATGTCCGCATCATGTCACAATAACAGCACTTTAACAGTCCTTACAGAAGCAGAATCTATTTCAGACCAGTGGGGCAGATCTCAGTCTCTGCTCAACGTTGAAAGCAAAAAAGCAAATATTTTGCAAGTCAGCATGTGTGTGTGAGGTAGTTTTTCAGCAATAGTTTTTATATTACCCAAATACAAGTTTCTCTCAGAGGACAGGTCCTGCTAATTGCAGAATATCTACTCTGTAGATGGAGGTCTTTACACCGAACTGCTCGCTAATCCTCTTAACCTGTAAATGTATTGGCAGAGAATACAAGTCCATTAAAACTCACGTTTAACATTTACAAATCCCTATTTATCTATGAATGCCCTCCCATTTCTTTCTCCATCACTCTAGCATCGCCTACCTGCCTGCCTCCCTCCCTGCATAATGTATCATGTTGGAATATGATTTGGTTTGGGAGAACCTGCTGCTTTCCCATTTTGCAGAGCCTCTACAACAGTTTTTATTATTTTAAAAGTGTGGTTAAATGCTGCATCCTACTTAAGCTTCTGTTTTTCCAAAGGAAATTCTATTAGCTTTAACATATTTCCAACCAAATGGAAACCTGGACTGTGTAACCTGTATAGGTCTCCTCTGAGAATAGTCCTTGCCTTTCCTTTCCACTTGCTACTGAAATGACAGTAAAATCTGCTGGCCAGGCCTCCCCTTTTATCAGAAGCAAAATTAACTTGTCCCTCATGTGTTTTGGATTCCAGTCTAAATCTGGACACTCAGAGGTTTTTCTGGTTGATTTTGACCTTGAAATAGGACACGTGGATGTAGCTGAGCGCACCTGGCTGTAGGGTCTCAGCAGCTGAAAGACCTTCAGGAACAAAAGTGTTAACCAAGTCCACTCCCAACCCTTTTTACTTCCCTCTGTCTCACCCAGCAAGTCCCCGTTTCTTTTGTCTAAGAGATCTTCCTGTTCTAGTTTGTATCCTAATAAAATCCAGCTCAGAGATTTGAAAACCTTTTAGGGTTTTTTGGGGGTATATTCAGTTTAACGACAAGGTGCAAGCATTTTGACTTCACCCCTGTCTTGGGCTCCCATCAGAAGTATAGATACTCAGTCGAACATTTTGCAGGCTGCATTTCAAAGGCCTGTTACAGACAATCTTGCTATTGGGTAGGCAGGATAGGAGCTGCCACCCAGGTGAAGCGTTTTCTGAATAACACATTGTCAGAAATGGGCCACGAAGACCATGCAGGGTGCAAGTGAGAGGTGGGGTACACGTCTGTGTTCAGCTGTGAGCCCGGGTTGGCAATATCCGTGCTGCCTGGCTGCCCGCTTGAAGCTGCAACCCAACACTCTTGCCCCCTTCATCCTACCGCCTTTTCTATGCTCTCCAATGGCCCATCATTTATCTGAAAAAAAAGATGCTTTTGTCCTGGAGTTCCTTGTCTCCTCCTCCTCCTCAAATTCCTGTCACAGTTTGGGACTCTGACCCTTTCCGCAATGAGAGCCGGTGATATCAGAGGCAAAAGACTGTGACCTTTAAGTGTGAACAAGTCAGAGGAGGAGATAAGTTATAAGAAAGTTCCTGCATGAAATAATTCAGTGACAAGCTGTTTTGAGGGACAAAATAGCTGCAAATATATAGGCTGTAATTTCCAAGCTGAGGGGAAACCCTAAATGATCTCCAAATGAAATGACAAACTAAAGCTTCAAGACACAAGGATTTATTTTGTTATCCAAGCCCTGTGCTATCCCAGTGTATATGGAGATATATAGGGCTGAAACACTACTGGATTAGAAGCAATGCTGGCACTGTAATTTTTGAAAGGCCTATGCTATGAAAGAGTGAAAATACAGCCAGTGAAGGAGAGAGGACAGAATTAATAATAATAATCATAATAATAACAACAACAGCAGCAGCAGCAGCAGCAACAACAACAACACTTTTATATATGCATGGGATTGAAAAAAATTGTTTTGTTGTTGCATTTTGCCTACACTTAAAAGCAGAGCATTAGATTGCTCCAAATTTCACTAACACTGAAGATGCATGTGGACCTGCACATGGCCAGGTCTCTCTCTAGTGAGCCAGAAGGCTAAGACAGTCCTATGGATAACTTTGGATTTAGAGCTGTAGCAGCTTTTCATTTTCTGGCTATATCCCCTGTCCATACTTCAGAGCCAGATTCTTCACTCTGGCAACCTGGATCAAAGGCAGAGGTGATGTGTCAAATTTTTATAGACTTAGCTGAGAGCAAGATCAGAGTCATCTTGTGACTTACATTTTAGAAGTCCAGCAAAATGGAGCTGTAGCTGAAGGAAGAGAGATGGAAATGGTAACCGGTCACCATTAAGGGGAATGGTGATCCCAAGTTTTGGAAGTGATTTTAGAAGGAATAGAGTCAGGCAGTAGATCAGTAAGGATTTCTTAATGTCCTCACATCAAGGATGAAGGATGAGCCTTGATTTAATCATAAAATTAAAAGCAAGGTGCTTTTGTATTTAGGTAAGGAAATAGGATGTACAAAATCAGTGTTCGGCTCCTGCCTTTGGCCGGGTCTCGATGGGTGCTCTTGAGTAAGTCACAGAGGTTTTGTATTGAAAATGTATTTTGAGACTATCCTTGTGGTTAAATTGTCTAGTCATCTACAGAGTCTGAATGGGAGAAACCTTAACATCGGCTGATGCTGAATTTGGAGTTCTCCCTGCAACTGGAAGAGGTCTTGTTTCTGCACCCATGTCCACAGCATGGAGGGAACAGCATCTCCCAGGGCTGCAGAGCTAAAGCAATGCTGTCTGAAAAATGCTTAAATAATATTTTGTGGCTGAACCCTTTGCAGAAATCCTTACAGAGAAAAGATGGAAGAAGCACTAAAAGCATAGCTGGAGTTACGCTACTTGTCCATGTGAAGGAGGCCCATTACGTGGCTGGGTGAGCACCATCACAGAGGAGCTGCTCAAGCAGGCAGAGATCACTCCTAATGTTGTGTCTTGGGCTCGCTCCTGATATGTAAAACCAGAGCTGCTGCCTTGAGATACTGACAGGAAACTGCTCATTTTTGGCAAATTTATTGCATAACAGAAACAGAAGAATCCCTAGACTGTGCCAAGCCAGAGATCTGTCTTGATCAGTGTCCCACCTTTAGCTGTGAGCAAGAGCAGGGTGAGCAGATAGGAGCAGTGTCCTGTGGCATCCCAGCAAACTCTCTGTGCTTAGCAGTCCTCACTGGATTTTGGACTTTTCATCCAACAGTTGCACCATCACTTTTTGAACCCATGTGAAAAAACACAGTATCTACAGTGTCCTGTGGTCCAAGCTCCAAAGCTGAAGTGCATAGAGGGTGCAGAATATCTCATTTTGTTTCTTTCCCATCTGCTGCTTGGTGGCTTATTTGACACCTCCCTAGTCCTTGGGTCAGGGGAGTCAGACTCTCCTTCCCTATTCATTTTTTCCAGGCTAGTTGTGATTTCATACCCCTCTATTGCATCCTCCTTCAGTTTATCTTCCCTGCAGGCAGAGGAGTCCCAGCCTATTAAATGGGAGCTGTTTCATACCTTTGATCCTGCCTGTCACCCGCCTCTGCACCAATTCTGCACCATCCTCTGGGCAAGGGGAAGATGGGAACCAGGCATGATGGAGACTCACCCCACATTTATGGAGCAGCACGTTGATATCTCTCCCAATAATGCCTAAGAGTTTGTTTTTCTGCCTGTGACCACCCTTCAAGCTGACATTTTCTTAGAATTCCCGGTCCAGCTCCAGGATTTATTTCCTGAGGAGTGGCAGCTATTTCTCCAAAATAGAGGCTTTCTGCCAACCTCTGTCTGAAATTGGCTTCACGGTGGTGGCACGAGCCAGATTCTCAGCTCAGCTGGGAAGAGGATCAGAGGCTTCAGTGGTAAGTGCAAAGCGACACACACGGGGCGAAACCGATGTCTCTTGTGTTTGCTCTGGATCCAAAAAGCACATAAATGGCTGATTAAAACCACTGCTACTAATGGACACAAGAGACATGAATGTGAAGAAAGCAAATAGCTCCATGTCAACCTTTACTCCAGAGTTGGATCTGCATAGGTGGGAACTGGATCTGATGGGCCCTGGTTGCTACCCCTCTAGCAAAGGACCTGGGGCATTTATTGCTGTTTTTAGCTTGTTTGATGAGGAGGACTTCCAGAAATAGTGCCTAACTCCAGAGTCTCCGTGTGGTTTCTCTAGTGCTACTAGTGTCTGGAATTCAAACTGCTGGGCTCTGCAGGCAGCCCCAGTGCCAAGCACGTTTCACCACTCTGCAGACTGCACAAGATTGAAAAGCACCCGCTTCTTGTAGAAAATACTTTCCCTTCCTGTAGGATGTGGGTTACCAGAAACTTCCAGGACTGTCAGCAGTCGGTAGCTGGAGCAGCAGCCAGCCCGATTTCTTCTTTGAGTTTTTGCAAGCTCTGGAAGGGCTATAAAATGCTTAAATTATGCAATTAAATCTCTTTCCTATCGGTTTCTTGATCTTAACTGAGTAGTGAAAATATTGTAAGTTTGTGCTTCTACAGCATCTTTCACGCAAGGATATCAGAAGTGCTTTATAAACATTAACTAATTAAGCCATTAAGCCACACAACACCCCACTGAGTATGTAAGGATTTATAGGGATGTATACAGTAAGAAGATTAAGTTTTGCTCTTAGTAGATTTTTTTTTTTTGGCTGGAAAATGGAAAAATAAATCCAGAAATTATTTTTCTATATAAATGACTTAAACATCTAATAAATCAGGATAATGTCAGCAAATCAGAGACAGGCAGGCTGTGGGTGTGTGGTCTTGGGAGCACAGCAGCCAGCACCCTGCCAGGAGGTTGCTCGGCATTTCCCCCGTCCTGTACATTGGTGGAAAGTAGGCACAGCTCGATGGCAATCCCCGCAGCTTTAAAATAGCCCCTACCCACTGGCGCTTCAAAGTGCCTATGCGTTGAAGAGCACAGATGCCCACACCAAAGGCCTCTGACATCTTTCCTGCATCCATCACATTAAACACATCTGTGCTGGAGCAATATATCTGCTCGTAAGCTGATGCTGCATATATTCGCGCATAAGTTGCATCTGACAGCCTGGAAGAGAGGAGAAGGGAGGATGGGGTTGTCACCTCCTGACCACCAGCTGCAAGAGGACGAGGTGCAGCCTGGGCTCGGGAGGGGACAAATCCCACGCTTTTCACAGAATGCCACAAGAGCAGCGGTGGCGGATATCAACAGCCACCACCATGTCACCAGACTTGACTCAACAGCTCGCTCGAAGCTTTTGGGTTCTCAGCCACTTCAGTATCACCCCGAGGCACGAAAGCTGTTCTCTATCGCGTCTGCCTGTCATCTGGTCTGAATCAGGGTGTTAGGGCTGATGGCCGGGAAACTTTGGAAAGTTTTTCAGCCTACAGATAAACAGCAGCATGCGTTCTCAGGACAACACATTCTGGAGCTCCAATCTTATCAGGGCACTTAGGACGCAGTCTGTATACATGTTTCAGGCCAGACAGCCAGAGCACACAAACAGCTATGACGACCATGTCAATGGCTGCAGGTTTTGCTTGCTTCTTTCTTTCTTTTTTTTTCCATCCTGATATAGTAGGGAATGGTCTGCAGGGCTGGCAGTAGAGTGCTGATTAAAGCCAGCTTTGCAGAGATTGATGCAATACCTAATAGCACTGAATGCCTTCACAGCTAAGAGGCTCACCATGATGTTTCGTGAGGATGGTGGCAGAGAAAAGCAACCCGGGTCATCTATTCAGATATGAGGAGGGAAGGTGAGACAGTTTTGGGTCCTGTGTTGCCTGCACAGAGCTTAAAGGAAGTATGGCACAGCATTTGAGGAAGATGCTTGCTGCATTGCTGGTGTGTAGCCCCCATTCACGCTGCATTGCCCAGGTGAGGGTAAGCCAGGCTGGCAGTGTGAGTGTGGACTTCTGTTACTGTTTGGCTCAGCTTTGTCAAAGTCAGGTCAAATCTGCCTGCATTGTATATTATAAACTTATCCTCAGTGCTTGCTTTGCATTCACAAGTGGTTGGTTGTGTAGTTTGTAAAACCTCATCCCACTTCTGTGACTCTGAGAGCTCAAAACACAAGAAATGGAAATAAGCTCTTACTTTAAAAAAAACCCCAAAACATTTCAAAAAGAACAAGTCTCTTTTCATGGCTTTTGCTTGGGTAAGGTCAGGGAGTTATAACTAAAATATGTGCACTGCAATTTGAGGTTGGAAAAATCAATGTGTTTCACACCTACGTGTATGGTGTTACCTAAAACACCTCCTCCTCCTTCCTGTCTCTGCCTGGAGACTTCCCTGTTGCTCAGTTCCTGCTAGCGGATCTCTGTGATCTTCTTCCATCAAAACAAGCTCCCCCGCTAAATTCATTACAGCCAGAGGATGTGATGGATATAAGCCCACACATCAGCTCCAACTTCATGTTGAAGTCAGATGTGAACTTCAGGTGAACTCCCACATACGGTGAGAGAGATGATGCCTGATCCTAGACTCCTCTTTTCTACCCAAGTCTTCTGCAGTTTGGACAGGGAACTGTCACAGACAGGTCTGTTTAACCATGCCCCCACCTCCTCTTCCCTGCTGCTTCAGGATGGAGTTGTGGTCAAGATCAGGTTGAGCAGGGAATACGATGGGCTTTAGACAGATCGCCAGCAACCAACCGTAGACATTCAAAGGGGCAACAGTACAGTCAAAGCCTACTTGTTTTGCAAGCAGAAGGGACAGGATTGCAAGGGTAAAGGCTGCATCTTCCCATAGCTCCTCACATTGTCTTCCCTGCATTGTTCCCCCTAAAGTCAAATATAATTTTTGGTGCATGTTTGTAGCTTTGGTGCTGCAAACACTTTCACTGATCCTGCTCTTCTTGTGGCATCTGTGT
Source organism: Scopus umbretta (assembly GCA_013400535.1). Lineage (NCBI taxonomy): Eukaryota > Metazoa > Chordata > Aves > Pelecaniformes > Scopidae > Scopus > Scopus umbretta. The sequence continues at coordinate 60,454 of VZTL01023845.1, read as the reverse complement.
TATGTGGGAACGGGCCAGCTGCTGAATGAAAGCTGAGAGTCAAATAAAGAGTCACCAGAGCTAAAACATTGCATTTTAAGGTGATGTTTGTGTTATTCTATTTTGAGTTGGATGTAGGCGTGACAGCACAGTCTCTTCAGCAGTTCTGTACTGTTTCTGGGTATTAAAGGTGCTGTTGGGGATGCATCTTTGTAACCAGGAAACCGAACATAGAATCACAGAATCATAGAATGCTTTGGGTTGGAAGGGACCTTTAGAGGCCATCTAGCCCAACCACCATGCAGCGAGCAGGGACATCTTTAACTCAGTCAGGTTGCTCAGACCCCCGTCCAACCTGACCTTGAATGTTTCCAGGGATGTGGCCTCCACTACCTGACTGGGCAACCTGTGCCAGTGTTTCACCACCTTCATTGTAAAAAATGTCTTCCTTATATCCAGTCTAAATCTACCCTTCTTAGTTTAAAATATTACTCCTTGTCCTGTCACAATAGGCCTTGCTGAAAAGATTGTCCCCATCTTTCCTATAGACCCCCTTTAAGTACTGAAAGGCTGGAATAAGGTCTCCCCACAGCCTTCTCTTCTCCAGGCTGAAAAACCCCAACTCTCTCAGCCTGTCCTCGTAGGAGAGGTGCTCCAGCCCTCTGATCATTTTTGTGGCCCTCTTCAGGACCCGCTCCAACAGTTCCGTGTCCTTCTTGTGCTGAGGGCTCCAGAGCTGGATGCAGTACTCCAGGCGAGTTCTCACCAGAGCAGAGCAGAGGGGCAGAATGACCTCCCTCGACCTGCTGGCCACGCTTCTTGTGATGCAGCCCAGGGTACGGTTGGCCTTCTGGGCTGCAAGCGCACATTGTTGGCTCATGTCCAGCTTTTCATCCATCAGTACCCCAAGTCCTTCTCCGCAGGACTGCCCTCAATCCCTTCTTCCCTCAGCCTGTATTGATATCAGGGGTTGCCCCAACCCAGGTGCAAGACCTTGCAGTTGGCCTTGTTGAACCTCATGAGGTTCACACAGGCCCACCTCTCCAGCTTGTCCAGGTCTCTTTGGATGACATCCCATCCTTCTGGTTTGTCAACTGCACCAATCAGCTTGGTGTCATCTGCAAACTTGCGGTGGGTGCACTTGATCTTACTGTCTATGTCATTGATGAAAATATTAAACACCACTGGTCCCAGTACAGACCCCTGAGGGACACCATTTGTAACCAGTCTCCATTCGGACATTGAGCCATTGACCACTACCCTCTGAATGTGACCATCCAATCAATTTCTTATCCACTGAACAGTCCACCCATCAAATCCGTACCTCCCCAATTTAGAGAGAAGGATGTTGTGGGGGACCATGTTGAATGATTTACAGAAGTAAAGATAGATCACATCTATCGCTTTTCTGTGTCCACTGATGCAGTCACTCCTTCATAGAAAACCCCTAGGTTAGTCAGGCAGGACTTGCCCTTGGTGAAACCATGCTGGCTGTCTCAAATCGCCTCCCTGTCCTCCATGTGCTTTAGCATAGCTTGTAGGAGGATCTGTTCCATGATCTTCCCAGGCACAGAGGTGAGACTGACAGGTCGGTAGTTCCCAGGGTCCTTCTTTCTTCTTTTTTTAAAAATGGGCACAATGTTTCCCTTCCTACAGTCATCAGGGACTTCACCTGACTGCCATGACTTTTCAAATATTGTGGAGAGTGACTTGGCAACTACATCAGTCAATCCCCTCAGGACTCTGGGATGCATCTTATCAGGACTTATGTATATTCAGGTTCCTCAGGTGGTCACAGACCTGATCTTCCCTTACAGTGGGAAGGGTTTTACCCCCCTGGTCCCCATCTTGAGGTCCATCAACTCGGGAGGGGTGAGGAGAGATGTTGCCAGTGAAGACTGAAGCAAAAAAATTGTTAAGTACGTCAGCCTTCTCCTCGTCTGTTGCTACTAGGTCGCCATTCTTGTTCATCAGTGGGGGTGGTATGCTGTCTTTAACCTTCCTTTTCTGGTTGGCATACCTGTAGAAGCCCTTCCTGTTATTCTTTGCATCCTTTGCCAAATTCAGCTCCAGCCATGCCTTGACCTTCCTGACCCCATCCCTACACAACCGGGCAGCGGCCCTGTACTCCTCCCACGATACATGCCCCTGCTTCCACTGCCTGTGCAGTTCCCTATCGGTCTTTAGCTTGATCAGCATGTCTTGACTCAGACATGCTGGTCTCTTCCTTGCCTGATTTCTAATACCTGAGGACCGAGAGCTCTTGCGCGCTGTGGAAGGTGTCCTTGAAGATCTGCCAGCTATAACATAACATAACATAAAACCCCCACTGACTTTTATTGGCAGGCTTTGATTTAGCCATGATTTTCTTATGTTTTTCCTTTGTTACTTACATTAAGGCATTCTAAAATTTCCAGGTCCTTTTATCCTAACCAAAGAAATCCCCCTGCCTACCAGCCTTTACAAGCTAAGAATCAGATTCTTCCAAAACCTGCTTCTCAGTACCTAAGGACAGATCTGTGTAGAAAAAGATAACTCACTTTTCCCTGCACTTGCCTGTTCTCTTCACAGCCTACATATATAAGCTTAGCCCATAAGACTATATTGTCATCTTACAGAAGTCAACCTAATCCTGATTTATTTTTAACCCTTCTGTCTCCTACTTCTTCATACTTCTCTCTCCATCATCTACCCTCTCTCCTTCCCTTCATATTAACTGTTTGCAGAAATCAGTACATGCCCGTAAGTCTCCAAGGTCACAAGGACTTGCTCTTGCTATGGCCAAGGCCACCTCCAGGTGGCTCATGGTCTGTAGCCTCCTCTGCCTGTTGGATGGCTTAAGGGTTCCCAGTTTCCTTTCATCATCAGAGAGGTGGGTATGCTCTTGCAGTGGGCTTTTCACAGCATTTTCTCTTGCTTATTTTTGATCTTTATCACACCAAGGATCTTGCACCAGGAGCAGAGCGCTGAGTACCCACACTGAGGCTTTTTTTACAAGGTCACTTGACATCTTCATCCCAAGTTTCCTGTATTATCTGGTATGAGAATGCATTTAAGATGAACATCTGTCTGAGGCTTATGTGGGGGAAGATTATCTTCACAGAGAGTGAGTGAGGAATAGAGGGATTTTAAACTTTTCCTTCTGTTAAAAATTAGTTTAAACTTTACATAATCTGAAAAAGCAGGATGACAAACTTAATTCAACATTCAATGAAGTTGTTTAAGAAATTTCTTCCTGGGGTATAAACCGACCTTTTCCCAAATAACAAAATGCCAGTGGCTTCTGTCAGAGGCACTCTCAAAAATGGCAGTTAGGTGTTTTTATGACATCTCTCCCCACAGCTCCTATAGGAGCTGGTTTTCTCAAGGCCTGACTGAATTTACCCTTAAAAAAACCCTGAAGAGAGCAGAGATGCAATCATTCCTACTTTACCGGTTGGGAACCGAGACCTAGAAGAATAAGTCTTGAATTTTGAAACCACTGTGGAGCAGTTTAGCTGGGCAGATAACAAACTGCAGGCATAAGTCCAGGCATGGAGTACACAGGTGCAGACCCTCATGTCTGGACATGAACATACGGACAAGCTGTCCATAGGGTGGCCATGGTGAATTATCACATGTCAAGTACACAGTACAGATGTCAAGTATGTGGCTGTATCTGTGGCTGCTCTAAGAGCACAATGGGGTAGACAGAGGCAGGGTGAGACTCTTCAGCCAAGGGACCTCAGCTGAACTATTGCTCCAGGCTGTCTTTAAGTTAATGGAGAGAAATAGGTGCCTGTACAGAGTGATTTGTCTTCTCCTAATACGGCCGTCTATGGGGAATTGCTCTCTGAAATTGCCTGTTTCTATTGACTCCCACTGGACCTGAGGGTTTCTATCTCAGACCGAGACATCAGTTTTAGGTGAGAAACTCACAGCAAGGAATTGAATTGGATTCTGCCCAGGGCCACCTAGCCCCTGGAGCAACATTTTCTGTGACTTTGCTTTACCTGTGGCACATCGCTCCCATATCTCAAAGCAGCTGGTAAACTTTGAGTGCTCTAAACCCCACCTCTATGGCTAAACCAAATAATACTCCACAGGGAAAACACCAAGCAGGTCCACAGAGGGTTTACCTGTCTTCCAGAGGGTTTGCTCCAACCATTAGACCTTGTTGCCAAGCAAGACGGCAGAATTAGAGGGAAAACTGTCCTGTATAAAATATTCTGTGTTTACATTTAGAAGAATCTCAGTCATGAATAAACCACAGAAGGAGAAGAGACTACATTGCAGTGACATAATCCATGGGCAGAATAACAGTGAGCATCCCTGAAGGCGAGCACTCAGCTATTCAGCCTTAAAAACAGCAGTAAATAGAAACACAATCCATATCTGAATTTTCTAATTCGCTTAAAGTTTAGATCCTCAACAATTTAATTTCATGAAGAGACAGCTGAGTGCTTTCCAGCAGGACTTGTGATGAGGAAGCAAAAACTTCCAGCTTACAAACACTGGCACAAACTTTCACTATAGGATTAAATAAAAAAAAGTCCTAGACTTCATCAGTGCAGTTCAACTCCCTGTTCTGCATCCAAGAAAGAGCATTACATGCAGCATTTGCAGAACTTAGTTCATCCCCCTTCCTGCGTAGTAGCCCTGTGTATCACAAACACAGTCAAAGCTCGGGAGACAGCTGTGTGCAGCTATTGCAAGGAGCACCAGCTCTTCGCTGGATCTTCCTGCGAGTGAGACATCATGGGGACAACTGAAGATGAGCTGCTGGGTCGGTCTGCAGCACTCACACCCTGCGGCACGCAGAGCACCCAGGTGCTGAGGCTGTTTTTGGGTTCGGAAGGGCTCATTCTCCCCCACTCACAGGCAGGCAGTGCAGTGCAGCAGGAGGCAGGGGGGCATGCTCCTGAGGCTGGAGCAGGGAGGACGAGAAGAGCTGCCAGCCCGTGCAGGAAAGCCTGCAACACTGGATAATGCTCCCTTGGCAGCTGTCATGTGGCGAGGCTCCGTCAGACAAAATGGCCACTGAAAGGTATTATGCTCCCATTGTCTTGGTAGCCAGTGGGAGCTTGCAATGTTTACTCACACTAATTAGGATATAAATCATTGGTTCCATAATCACATATTCTGCAAGAGGCAATTCTCACCTCCTGTGAGGCTGACCAAATTCTGGACACCCTATCTTATACACAAGCATTTAAATGGTGTTCTGGAGACTCGATATGGAGAGAGAGAGACCCAAGAGGTTACTGCATGTGTCTACTTTTCTATTACCAACATGAAAAAGGCTGTTATAATAGTCACAAACAAGGTCCTTCAAGTACACATGACTGTCCAAGTAATATTATTCTATAGTAACACTTTCCTGTGCTATTTCCTCTGTTCCCTTGAGAATTTATTATTTTTAGCAGGAAAATAGTCAGTTGAAATGAGCCATCCAGAACACCCTCTCTGAAATGGCAGTCCAAAATAAGCAGCCACTGGCCCTAAGAGCAAGACATGAACAGGGTGGGAAGTGCTTCATCTTTCTTTGCATGAGGTAGATGGTAGGTTTAGAACATAGAATAGAACATAGAATCATTAAAGTTGGAAAAGATCTCTGAAATCATCTAGTCCAACCATCAACCCAACACCACCACGACTACTAAACCATGTCTTTGAAGTGCCACATCTACACATTTTTTGAACACCTCCAGGGATGGGGACTCCACCACCTCCCTGGGCAGCCTGGTCCAATGCCTCACCACTCTTTCAGTGAAGAAATTTTTCCTAATATCCAATCTAAACCTTCCCCGGTGCAACTTGAGGTCATTTCCTCTCATCCTATCGCTAGGATCGCTTGGGAGAAGAGACCGACAGCTACCTCACCGCACCCTCCTTTCAGGTAGCTGTAGAGAGCGATAAGGTCTCCCCTGAGCCTCCTCTTCTCCAAACTAAACAACCCCAGTTCCCTCAGCCGCTCCTCATAAGGCTTGTTCTCCAGGACCTTCACCAGCTTTGTTGCCCTGGACACGCTCCAGCACCTCAACGTCCTTCTTGTAGTGAGGGGCCCAAACCTGAACACAGCATTCGAGGTTTCAGCCTCATCAGTGCTGAGTACAGGGGCACGATCACTGCCCTACTCCTGCTGGCCACACTGTTCCTGATACAAGCCAGGATGCTGTTGGCCTTCTTGGCCACCTGGGCACACTGCTGGCTCATGTTCAGCCGGCCGCCAACCAGCACCCCCAGGTCCTTTTCCACTGGGCAGCTTTCCAGCCACTCTTCCCCAAGCCTGTAGCATTGCCTGGGGTTGTTGTGACCCAAGTGCAGAACCTGGCACTTGGCCTAATTAAACCTCATACAGTTGGCCTCGGCCCATCGATCCAGCCTTTCCAGATCCCTCTGCAATCTAGATTAAGAGAGCCTGACTTCCATCTTGCATGCACGCCGTGATTTTTCTCACACTGAATGGCTAACAACTCCTTTGTGTCTGCTAGGCAAGACACCTTTCCTAACCCCATGACCTATGATTCTGCTAAATACAACAAATATGGGTCAATGGCTTTTGGAGAGGTAAAACTCCAGAGCAATCCTGTACTGACGCTGAAATAATTCTAGTGCATGAAAAGTGTGAGCAGCTGTGGCTGCTTCCAGATCCATAAGCAATGCAGCTTGCTTGTTGCCAGTGATCCTTAATCCTCTTTGAACTCCTGACTTTACATATCAGATGGTTTCTCCATGGAGTAATATCTGTGTATTATTTCCCATTCACTGTAAGTATTTTACAAAGTGATACGAAGTTGGGAAATGTATTCTCAGGAGCCACAGGCACAAAGGTTACTGAATGCAAATCATATTTGCATTGGCACTGGTATCTGACATGTTTGTAGAACCAGGAGCAGGGTACCAAGTGTTAAAATGGGAAAAATTCTCTCTGCATCCTGTGAAAATGCTGACAGCCCAAGGGCAGAGAGTGCCCGCGGGTCTGGTAATTCAGTACGGGCACTGCTTACTAAACAAAGTAATCATTTCGGCCGCCAAATAAAGGGATAAAACTATTTCAGTGGGCAAAATGGAGTCTCTCTTAATCTGGGAAGAAGTAATAGAAGCCTTTAGGTCTGCGCGAGAGGCACAGGGGAAGGAGCACGCTCTGTTAGTGCTTGCTCTTCAGATTACCTATTTCACAGTAGTCTGTGCTTTCCTTAAAGCTCTGGCTTTGGGAGACTAGTGATTAAGTGTTTTAAACATTTTTTAGGAAGGATTTTTAAAAAGCAAGTTTTTTGTATTACAGTGGAGAAAATGCCCATTGTGTTGCAGTCTGAAAATATGACCTGCAGATGCTGAAAAGTCAGAAGCAAAAAGAAAAAAAAGAGGGAGGTTGAACTTTTTCTTGACGTTTTAAATACTCTTTCATTCTCCCACCCTGCTTTTGGGGGCAGGAATGGAGAAAAGAAGGGTAGCCAGTCAGTTTGGGAGCATTTATGTTAGTGATACCAGCAGCAAGCGGATTGTGCTCCCACAGAGATGGATGCTCTCTCAGACTGGAGTCACTCACTGCTGGGCAGAAGGGCATTCCTGCACATATTCCTCCTATACAGAGGTTAAGAATACTTTTTTTCCCCAGGAGATACTTGTTTTTTTTTTTTTTT